>BLSH010034226.1:621080-641222 GCA_018402905.1 Glandirana rugosa
AAAACTCATTTAAGACATTTAGTCAAGGTATTTTGTTCCTATTCTATAAGAGGTCAGAACAATCCTACCTCCGAATGGTCTAAAGTCTGTGGGGTCTACTGCATAGAAAATATGCTTTGTACAGCCCTTGGACGACGGGACTAAACGACGTAAAAACACAAACTTTTTCTGAAAATTCTTTGAAAAATGGAATACGGACTAACTATCCAAAAAATTGGAGTAAACATTATTTGCGTGGAGTATGGTTCTCCAAAAATGTGATAAAGCTCAAAAGAAAATAGAGAAGGCTTAGGTGGGTTAACCTAACTAGGTAACTAGGTGGGGAGAAGTGAGGCATAAGGTAAAAAGTTTCTTAAAAGTCTTTTTCAAACACAAAAATGCAGCAAATCAGGGCAGCAGGTTCCCGACATGTTTCGTATAAAAGATACGTCATCTGGGGTGTCTGAAATCTGGTAAGCCTCCATCCTAACAAGACTGGAGAATATCTTATCCTTGTTTTATGGAACTGATTTACAGAATTTACTCAAAATGTATCTGCGGACTCTGAGCCTATCCAATCATCTTCAGTCATTCCTGACTTGCATGAACCCTCTCAGGGTTGATTATATGTGTCTAGAAACTCACTGTTTCCCAATTGATTGTTCCTACTGGATTGGCTGAGTGCTATAACATCTTTAAATAACATGCCTGAAGAGTGCCTGAATCCTGGCTGTGAAGTGGTGTATCTGTAGGATGTATACAACCTACAACCTAGCAACACTGACATTTACAAAGGAAAAATTCTAATTAAATGCCCGTAAATGAAAGATCTCTGCAAGCTTTTTCTTCTTTGTAAAAAATAGTATGGAACCTTTGGAGGGGTCCCCATGCTGTTTTAACAAAGAAAGGAAGCTGGCAGTAAAATGAAATTCGCTAGCAATTTAAAAGTGTTTGTTTTTCTGCAGTGTATCCTACATCAAGAATGGCAAAGAAAGCCGTCAGATCTGGTGTCGGTTTTAAGGGGGAACATCATGCAAAACACAAAGATCTGTGTGGGAACCCCCTTAAAATCCTCACCAGGTCAGAAATCGGAGCATACAGCATGGCTGGGCCAGGAAGGAGAGGAAGGGGAAAGCATGCTCCCCTCCCTGGATCATACCAGGTTACATGACCTCAATATGGAGGCGGTGCCTTACCAGAGGGGCATCTTCCCTACAACCCTGGACCAGTGGTTGTAGGAGTCTGCAGGCGGGGAGCTTATCAGTATCTGGAATCACATTGTTCAGCTATATAGATGTACGACACCTGCCAAAAGAAAAAAACTTGACCCTAACATGACAGCTCCCTATATTGTTTGGAATAAGTTCAAATATGGGCAATGAGTTTCTCAAGCACATAAAACTGTGCCCAAGGTGGCAAAGTACTTATTGCTTGAAAGGTCATTTAAACAGTCAAGGAGTGAAGACCCCCTGTCAGTATTGGTTACTATAAAATAATATAAATACGCGCACTGCGCTCATAAAGTGTCCTAAATACAGTGCTTTGAAAAAGTATTCATTCCCTTTGAAATTTTCCACATTGTGTCATGTTATAACCAAAAACATAAATGTATTTTATTGGAATTTTATGTGATAAACCAACACAAAGTGGCACATAATTGTGAAGTGGAAGGAAAATGATAAACGGTTTTCAACATCATTTACAAAATAAATATGTGAAAAGTGTGGCGTGCATTTGTATTCAGCCCCCCCTGATTCAATACTTTGTAGAACCACCTTTCACTGCAATTACAGCTGCAAGTCTTTTTGGGGATGTCTCTACCAGCTTTGCACATTTAGAGAGGGCATTTTTGCCGATTCTTTGCAAAATAGCTCAAGCTCCGTCAGATTGGATGGAGAGCGTCTGTGGACAGCAATTTTTAAGTCTTGCCACAGATTCCCAATTGGATTTAGGTCTGGACTTTGACTGGGCCATTCTAATACATGAATATATTTTGATTGAAACCATTCCATTGTAGCTCTGGCTGTATGTTTAGAGCCGTGGCCCTGCTGGAAGGTGAACCTCCATCTCAGTCTCAAGTCTTTTGCAGACTCTAACAGGTTTTCTTCTAAGATAGCCCTGTATTTGACTTCATCCATATTGCCATCAACTCTGACCAGCATCCCTGTCCCTGCTGAAGAAAAGCATTCCCACAACATGATGCTGCCACCACCATGTTTCACGGTGGGGATGGTGTGTTCAGGGTGATGTGCAGTGTTATTTTTCCGCCACACATAGCATTTTACTTTTAGGCCTACAAGTTCAATTTTGGTCTCATCTGACCAGAGCACCTTCTTCCACGTGTTTGCTGTGTCCCCTACATGACTTCTTGCTAACTGCAAATGGGACTTCTTATGGCTTTTTTTCAACAATGGCTTTCTTCTTACCACTCTTCCATAAAGGTCAAATTTGTGGAGCGCAGAACTAATATTTGTCCCGTGGACAGATTCTCCCACCTGAGCTGTGGATCTCTGCAGTTAATGCTCTCCTTGCCCGGCCTGTCAGTTTAGGTGGATGGCCATGTCTTGGTAGGTTTGCAGTTGTGCCATACTCTTTCCATTATTGGATGATGGATTGAACAGTGCTCTGTGAGATGTGCAAAGCTTGGGATATTTTTTTATAACCTAACCCTGCTTTAACCACTTTAGCCCCGGAAGGATTTCCCACTTTAGGACCAGAGCCCTTTTTGCGATTGGCGCTGCGTCGCTTTAACTGACAATTGCGCGGTCGTGCGACGTTGTACCCAAACGAAATTTGCGTCCTTTTTTCCCACAAACAGAGCTTTGTTTTGGTGGTATTTGATCATCGCTGCGTCATTTCTGATCACCACTATAAACAAAAGAAGAGCAACAATTTTGCAAAAAAAAAAACAAATTTCTTACTTTTTGCTAAAATACAAATCCCCAAAAAAATACAAAAAAAACATTTTATTTCACCGTTTTTGGCCGATTTATATTCTTCCTCATATTTGCGATAAAAAAAATAGCAATCAGCGTTTATTGATTGGTTTGCGCAAAAGTGGCCGCGTTTACGGATGATGAGAATTAATTTTTGGGGTTTTTATTTTTTTTTATTTTTTATTAGTAATGGCGGCGATCTGCGATTTTTAGCGGTACTGCGATATTGGGGTGGACATGTCGGGCCATTTTGACAATTTTTTGGGACCATTGGCATTTATACAGCGATCAGTGCTATAAAAATGCACTGATTACTGTGTAAATGCCATTGGCAGTGAAGGGGTTAACCTGCAGGGGGCGCTCTAAGGGTTAACTATGTTCCCTGGGCGTGTTCTAACTGTGGGGGGACTGCCCTAGCAGGGGAAGGGAAGCGATCACAGCTTCCGTGTAGTGGAAGGCTATGATCACAGCCCTTCCCCCTCTCACAGAACGGAGGTCCATGTTTACTTACACGGACCTCCGTTCTTTCACTCCGGGGGGGGCATCGCGGGTAGCCGGCTGCAATCCAAGCCACCGCACCCGCTCCCTGGCCCTCCCCGAACACAGTGAGCACGCGGGCGCGCCTCCGGCGGCGCGCCCGCGCTCACAGTGCGCGATTTTGCAGCCACCGTCAGATGACGGCGATTTGCGCTATCGAACCACTCTGTCGCCGTCAACCTGCGGTTGGCAGTCGGCAAGTGGCTAAACTTCTCCACATCTTTATCCCGGGCCTGGCTGGTGTGTTCCTTGGCCTTCATGATGCAGTTTGTTCACTAATGTTCTCTAACAAACCTCTGGGGGCTTCACAGAACAGCTGTATTTATACTGAGCTTAAATTACACACAGATGGACTTTTTTTTACTAATTAGGTGACTTCTGAAAGCAATTGGTTCCCCTAGATTTTAGTTAGGGTATTTTAGTAAAGGGGCTGAATACAAATGCACGCCACACTTTTCAGATATTTATTTGTAAAAAAATTGAAAACCATTTATCATTTTCCTTCCACTTCACATTTCTGTGCCATTTGTGTTGGTCTATCACATAAAATCCCAATAAAATACATTTATGTTTTTGGTTGTAATATGACGAAATGTGGAAAATTTCAGGGGGTATGAATACTTTTTCAAGGCACTGTAGTCATATATTGCTGCAAGTTAGTAAAATGAGAATCATAAAAACAAGGTGAAATATCAAAATAAATAATTCACAGTAACACACCAATATCCAAATCCAATCTCCCAGAAAGGAAACGTGGATAAAACAAAAAAGTCCATACAAATAGCAAAGTAAAGTCCAAAAATATAATAAAAGTAATATATCACTATAAAAATGTCCACCACATCTCCTCCGCCACAATGTTTGTGCAGGTTCCACTCCCTTAAGATTAATGCTCACCAGATGGTGTTGCCATTAATTCTCATGACTGGCAAATAGCGCTTATGTAGATATAAAAATGCCAGAAGACTCCAGTCACCATCCAGATGGCATGAAGGTATCCAAATTTTGAGAAAAGCCAAGACAATGCCTCCAATAGTGTAAAAACCTTAAGCTGAACAATACATGCAACCGCATTCGCAAGTGGACCCCAAAATGATCAGGTGCATAATCCTAGCACTTCAAGTACATCAGAAATAAGAAATGCCTTGGCTGTGTCCAATAACCATCACCCATAATAGATGGTACCCAAAAGAAGGTAGCTCAAATACCCAAAGTGACCATAAGGGCAGCCCAAAAAGAAGACTCTGTGATTGGCCCAGTTTGGAAGTACAAGAGCCAAAACAGGTTCCCATCAAAACAGGAACGACAAGGTGAACCACTGGATCTCTTCATACTAATGAAACAATGGACCAAACTATACCTCAATGAAGATGGAATCTTCAGATGGAAAACATCATCAGGTTCTCAACTAATATTGCCCAAGTTGTGTCATCAATTAGTGTTGAAAGAATTACACAAAGAAATGGGACACTTAGGAGTTGAAAGGACTGTCAACCTGATCGGAGAAAGATTCTTTTGGCCACATATGCAGAGAGACGCTGAGCAAAACATCAACCACCAGTGCACTTGTCTGAAAGACAAACGCCCAGAGAAGCCTACTAGAGCTCCATTGAACAATATTGCCACCACTTATTCTTTCGAGCTGGTCTCCATTGACTTTCTCCATCTCGAGACTTGTAAAGGAGGTTATGAGTACATATTAGTGGTAATCGACCATTTCACCAGGTTTGCTCAGGCCTACGCAACCAAAAACAAGTCAGCAAAGACTGTTGCCAACAAGATATTCAGTGAAACTTGGAAAGTTTGGATTTCCTACTAGAATTCACCATGACATGGGTAAAGAATTTGAAAATCAACTGTTCTTGGCACTAGGGAAACACTGCCACATCCAGAACTCTCACATAACACCATATAGAGCTGCACGATTCTGGCTAAAATGAGAATCACAATTTTTTTGCTTAGAATAAAAATTACGATTCTCTCACGGGTCTCACGGCGTAACATCATCTTTCACATTATACAAAAAAATTGGGCTAACTTTATGGTTTCGTTTTATTTTTCATTTCATTTTAGTGTATTTTCTTCCCAAAAAATTGCATTTGAAAGACCGCTGTGCAAATACCGTGTGGCATAAAATATTGCAACAACCGCCATTTTATTCTCTAGGGTCTCAGCTAAAAATATATATATAATGTTTGGGGTTCCCAAGTAATTTCCTAGCACAAAATACTATTATTAACTCATAAGCAACAAATATCAGAAAAAGTGGTTAAACTGACTTCCGAAGTTCTTCCCTTTGACAAATAGTTACAATGTATCTATTCTCTTCTCTATCTCCCAGCGCTGAGGAATGTGCTGAGAAATGTTGAACATTCTCCGGCTTTTTTTTTACAGCTCTGGTTCACACTTGGGTGATCCGACTTCAGGGGTTGCAAGCGACTTCTATATAGAAGTCAATGCAAGTCACCATAAGTCGCCCCCAAAGTAGTACAGGAACCTTTTTCTAAGTCGGGGCGCCTTGTCTCGCTCCTTTTAGAACGGTTCCATTGCACTGCAATGTTTTTACATAGAATCGAGGAAATGTCGGGTGTAGATCATGAGGGGGTTGAATTTAGATCGCAGTCTTTTAACGATTAATCGTGAAGCTCTAACTCCATATCATGCAGAAGGCAATGGACAATGTGAAAGATTTAATCATACCCTGTCGTCTATGCTTCGGACCCTGTCGCCAGATTCACCGAAAGAATGGAAAAGTTCACTTGCACAGGTAGTACATGCATACAATTGCACCAAAAGTGAAGCTATGGGGTATTCTCCATTCTTTCTACTATTCAAAAGGTCTCCAAGATTATCCATAGATAGCATGTTTGACATTCCAGTAACGGAAAAATACAAGACTCACTACAAGTATGTGAAAAGGTGGACAGAGAGGATGACTGAGGCCTATCAGTGTGCTTCAAAGGTACTCCAGCTGCACAAAGATGAAAAGAACACTATGGCAAGAAGACTCATGGAGTTGAACTCTCACCTGGCAGCAGAGTTCTTGTAAGAAATCTTACTGAAAGAGGAAGATCAGGAAAATTGAGATCATTCTGGGAAGATGCCGTACATGTTGTCACTAGGAAAAAGTGTGAAGATAGTCCAGTGTTGGAGGTCAAGCCAGAAATTGGAAAAGGCCGAACAAGGTTTCTACACTGCAATTTGTTATAACCATGCGATTAACTAGGTCAGAAGATACCTGACAGACCCAGTGCCAGAAAACAAGGCAAAGTTCCAAAGCCTACTCAACCGTCTACACAGATATCTGAGGAAGTATCAGGCAATGCATCTGACCATGAACAAGAGCAATGGAGATGTTTCATTCCTGTAACTCAGAGAGACCACGCAAGGGAAGACACAGAGTTGAATCCAAAAGCAGCAGAGTTCTACCCTTGTCAGTTTGAACCGAGTGAGGAAATTACAGAGAAAAATACAGAGGAAGCTACAGAGGAAGATCCAGTGGAGACTACAGAGGACAGAGCCTGTGGGTCAATCTGAACAAACTACATGTTCGCCAGGGGATATAGAAGAAGAAAATTCTTCACCAGAAAAACCAACAGAGACAGTTGACAGTGACGAAGGCGAGCATGGGGACTCTTCAGTTGCCCTTCCTTTACGCAGAATCCAGTCCAGCAGTAACAGGAGACAACCAAAGGTTCTGACTTATGACACTTTGGGTCAACCAAGTAGTGTTGCCAGAAGTGCATCTGTATAGGTCATAGACTGTATTCCTACTTGCCCTAGCCGGTATTTAAGTCCAGAATATTTTACCGAGGACTCTAAAAACTGGTAAAAGTAGTCATGTCTATTCTGCTACGGTCTAATAATGGTTACTATGTTAGAGTTATGTACTTATGTCAAAGATGTTAGGTGTTGTTTTCCTATAGTTAACAAAAGGAAATGTCTTGTACTTTCACTGCAGAGATTCCAGGTCAAGCAAAAAAAAAAATAGCTGCAAGTGATGGGACTAGGTAGTTAAGGTAAAGACGGCCAACAACAAAAAAGGTAGAGAGTATTAGGTGGTTACACCATACTGTATTGGTAACGTACCATGGGTATCGCACCTTATCGGAAAAAGGACAGAAGTAATAAGGTGTCCTCTAGTTTCCCCATCAAACCTTATCTTCTCAATAACCTACACAAACCTGTGTTTTAGAGGTGTACTAATTAGTTGGCTATATGCAACACTATCTCACCAGGTACATGAGCATTCGGGACCTAGTGGGAAGCTGTGACATAACTGGGAGTAGATGTCGCAGGGAGGACAGTTCCTCCAGTAATTGGATTATTACTTAACCTTGGCTCCCTAAGGTTATTGTGAGATGGGGAAAGGAATGGCTCTTATACTAAAATCTGCGTATGTCAGGGACGACATAAAATTTTGTGGGGGAGAGTGTAAGGTATGCCAAAATCAGATACCCCCCCCCAAAAAAAGTTAAAACTCATGGTGTTTTTATTAAATCACCATTAGATGGCAGCATAGACTTAAAAGCATGAACGACAGAGAGCACATTTTATGTTAAAAATAGCAGGGGGAACCAAAAGACAGACCTTTGCTTCTAGTGGGAACAGAGTAGCAGTTGCTGTCCTGTATCTCAGACTGAAGGTCATGCTTTGTCATTGCAGGTATAAGGGGCAATCCCTGTGATTGGTAAAGGCTGCTGTTGTTGCTGTGTTATTAAATAACATATTAGCACATGTACAATTGTTTATTATTTTCTATGAGGACGTTATACCTGTACATGAGAATGTTATTATTATAGATATAGATGTGTATTGCTATGTAGGAACAGAATAGCAGTTGCTGTCCTGTATCTCAGACTGAAGGTCATGCTTTGTCAATGCAGAAGCTTTTCAATAAAAACACTTCTGGTTTCACCCGGCCCGCTCCCTTCGCACATTGGATTATTGACCATACTTTCAGCATATGTGCAACACTGGCTGCATCCATTTTTACTGCTGAAGCTGTTGCCTGTTCACTTCCTGGATTTACACAGAGGCACACCTCCAGCTCTGCAGCTCTCATTGGCCCTCTTATGACTCATCCCTCCTCCCTTCCTGGCAAACTCTCATGAGAGAGAGCTGTGCATGATGTCAAATGCCTGGGCATTTTTCCAGCCAAGAAACAGGAAGTCTGCTGTATAAGGTATTTACTGGCAGAAAAAAAAAGTTTTACTATCCAAAGTTAAAACAAGGGCAGAACATTTAATAGATGGAAAGATGAAAAATGACTGAAGTTCCACTTTAAGGGTGTGGAACCTGCACAAACACTGTGGTGGAGGACATGTGGTGGATATTTTTACCGTATTAGTTATTGGTGCTTTAGAAAGGGGACTCTCGTGGTTTTGTGAAACCACTCCTAAAGCACCCTCTTCACTCCCTTGCTATATGTTCCTTGAGCAAGGAGCTATGTCGGAGTTGGGATAAGTTCCTTCTGACACCAATGTTTTTTTGAGGTATCTGTAAGAGGGTATACTTAATACTGACCGCCAGTGTTAGGAACATTTTTTCCCACTGGCCACCAATGTAAGGAACATTCTTCCCACTGACCACTGATGTAAGGGGCTCCCTGCTGGCTGCTGACATTTTCTGCTGGTTTGCTTCTAGATACTTACCTTTGCCCCTTTTCATTGGCCGGACTGAATTTGTCGCTCGAGATTATTCATCTTGGTGCTGCCAAAATTGTACATTGAGCTGTGCATGCGCAGCTCGGTGTACTGAGTGGACAGGTAGGTAATGAACTTTAATGCAGACATAGTGTGGGAGATTTACTAAAACTGTAACACTCAGAATCTGGTGCAGCTGTGCATGGTAGCTTCTAACTTCAGCTTGTTCAATTAACCATTGGCAATAAAACCTGGAAGCGGATTGACTTCTAAGCAAAGCTGCACCAGGTTTTGCATGCTCCAGTTGTAGGCTGCATGCACACATGATTCCTCCCCGCAAATTAAAATGGCTGCAAAATGCGGGATGCGTTTGCGGTGCCCTTACTTCTGATGGTACCCCAATGGTGCCGCGATTTTGGCGTGATCGTCGCGCGGTAAATCATGCTGCAATCGCGGCAAATCACAATATGTGACCCTGATGCCCAAAAGAAGCTCATGTTCCGTCTTGAGCTACAAGTGTTGCGCGTTGTGATTGCAGCACTATTTAGTGCTTGACTAACAAAATCGAGGCGCGATTGGGGTACCATTAGAAGTAATGGCATCACAAACGTATCCCGCGTTTTGCAGCCATTTGAAATCACGGACGGAATTGCAATGATTCCACCCACAATCATGTTTGAACACAGCCTTAGTAAATCTCCCACAATATGTCTTTTCTGCATTAAAAATCCTACCTGGTCACCATTTTTTTGTCCACTTTGAAGAGTTTATACAGATTAACTGCTTGCCGGCCGCATACTAGCTATGTAATCTGACACTTTCTGGTAGGGGGCACGAACACAGCAGATGTCGATCAGTGGGTGCCGGCCAATGGATTACCACTGGCACCAGCCGATCGTCATGAATTAACACAGGACAGCACCCTGTAAACAAGGCAGAACCCTGACCTGTCAGCGGGGAAGTAATGGATTTTCTTTCCCCTTAAAGCAGGGAATAAAATCCATTACTTGCCTTAGTAAAAGCACTTCCAACAGTACACCAAACACTGGCTAGGCACACATTTTACCCTTTGATCGCCCCTGATGCTTATCCCCTTCCCAGTGTCATTAGTACAGTGACAGTGTATATTTTTAGCACTGATCACTGTATTAGTGTCACTGGTTCCCAAAAAAGTGTAAAAATGTCAGTTAGTGTCTGATTGTCCACCGCAATATTACAGTCCCCCTATAAGTCACTGATTGACGCCATTACTAGTAAAAAAGAAATAAATATATAAACATTCCAGTATATATCCCATAGTTTGTAGACGCTATGACTTTTGCGCAAACCAATCAATATACCCTTAATGGGATTTGTTTTACCAAAATTATGTAGCAGAATACATATTGGCCTAAATTTATTAGGAAATCAGATTTTTTTACATTTTTTATTGTACATGTTTTATAGCAGAAAGTTAAAAATATTGTTTTTTTTTTCAAAATAGTTTTTTTGTTTATAGCGCAAGAAATAAAAAACACAGTGGTGATCAAATATCACCAAAAGAAAGCTCTATTTGTGGGAAAAAGGACATCAATTGTATTTGGGTACAGCATAATATGACCGCGTAGTTGTCATTTAAATTAACAGTGTAGTATCGCAAAAAAAAAAAAGGCCTGGACATGAAGGGGGGGTTAAAAAAAAATATATAACATCAATTTAGACCTTGTAAACCTAAAACGGTAAAATACAATTGATCAAAAACGAATATGCTTACCCTTTCTTTTTCACATTGGACTAGCGTTAACCCTTAGAGTACTTTTGTTGATTCCTCGTGTATTACAGCCTTACAACAGAACAAATCAAGGCTGTAAGAGCACAAATCTAATGGTCTAAGCATCTTAGTAGTAAATATATAATGATTTCTCATAGGGTTGTGACTCTAAGAAAATATTAAGGCTTTGTGATCAATAGATGCAATTCTGTCCTTCTTGGCATTATTGAACCCCCCGCTTTATGGACAACGCTGGGTTCCAAGTCTTTCCTTTTACTTTGAAGTCACAAATCTTCTTCGGCTGTGTTTGACGTCGGAAAAAAAAAAAATCACATTTTACATTACAGAAAGCCTTTGCCTGGCAGTTTTGCTCCCTTATTCCCAGCTAAGTCATCAGTTCCAAAGGACAGAGACTGCTCTCGTTGCAAAACTCCGAAAATCCCTTTGCCTTATACTGTGCTGACCTTTTATAGAAGCTGCTGAACAATATGTTTTGCAACAACATTTTTGCATTTTTTTTTCCATGACTTTTTGCATGTTTTTAGTAAAGTCTTAAATGTGCGCATAAATACATTGAGTTAAGCCAGAAAATGAATTTAATATATTCATATAATATACTGTCAGGCTTATCGTGTAAGCAATGCAAAATGCAGAGGTCTGTTGCGATGTCACTTACAGGCCCATTTAGGACTTTGGATTTTGGTGTACTGCCATTCATGAGGACTAAGAAGCATAGGCATAATATCCTATAATGTAGCAACAATTATACTTTGCCCATCAACACCCCAAAAAAATGGCTGTGGTTCGATGGGCAAGGCCACAGTTTTATTGGTTTTAAACCATACTTGTTCAACAATAATGGCAAACTAAATTATGGCTTCCAGTTGAAAATGGCAAACCAGTGCCAACCGCAGATGAACTATGGGTGAACATGGTTTATAGGCCTGTTCTAACCAGGGTAACCAAGGTCTTAACCAACCTGGGACAGACATCTAATTAACCAAGGTTCGCTGAGGGCATCGATCATAGACCATATGACTTCAGGGAAGGAAAGCAGTGGTCACGTGGCCTACAAAAATAAATAGGTGGATGATATTTCTTACTGCCAACATCCCTCACCTCACTGAAAAATATCATGCATAAAAAAGTTATGTAAAAAAAGTTTTTATTTAAAAAATTCTTTAGCATGTTGATGGGGGTTAAGGAAGGACCAGGGAAGGCAGATTAAACATCAACTTTAAAAGCCTGTCTGAGCCATCAGTTTAGGAAAGTCATAATTAACCAAGGTCTGCTAAGACCATCAATCATAGGCCGTATGACCACTGAAAAATTTTATACATAATCCCAATGGGACTTTTAAGGCAGAAAAGACAACTGTGTATGTTTCAATAAAATGCTGGTATGCCAAAATTACTACACAAGATCCAAAAAGTATACAGGTACATAGCATACACAAAATGACTACATCAGTGTTATTGCATAATAGAAATGTGCAATTAGTTTCAGTCCAGATATAAATTCGGAGAATTTTTTGGTTATTCTAAATTAAATGTATCCGAATCGCCGAATGAAATAGTAACGAATTTCATTGAAATCCTTTAAAATTTGTTTAGTTTATCCAATTTCTAACAAATTTCAAATTGTCAGAATGATTAGACTCTGGATCAGTTGAAAAACGATCAACCGATTCGAATTCTGTAAATAGCTGGCCGGGAAGTCGGCCGCCGCGTCCTTAACAACCGATGAGTCATCAGCTGTCAGCTGGTTTTCCCACTGACAACTGAAATGTAAACAAAACAATTCTGGCAATAGAAGATTCCAAAAAATAAAAAAAAAAGAAAAGCGTGCCCCCCCCCCCAATTCATACCAGGCCCTTTGGGTCTGGTATGGATTTTAAGGGGAACCCCATGCCAAAATTTTTAAAAAAACTACATTGGATCCCCCCAAAATCCATAGCAGACACTTATCTGAGCATGCAGCCTGGCAGGTCAGGAAGGGGGGGGCGAGCGAGCGCCCCCCCTCCTAAGCCATACATGGACTTGCCCTCAACATGGGGGGGTGGGTGCTTTGGGGCAGGGCGGATCTGCCTCCCCACCCCAAAGCACCATGCCCCCATGTTGATGGGGACAAGGGCCTCATCCCCACTACCCTGGCTGGTGGTTTTGGGGGTCTGCGAGCAGGGCGCTTATCAGAATCTGGAAGACCCCTTTAACAAGAGGGCCCCCAGATCCTGCCCCCCCTATGTGAATGAATATGGGGTACTTAGTACCCCTAACCATTCACCAATAAAGTGTAAAAAGGGAATAAAGACAGTAAACAAGTTTTTGGCAGTTCTTTTATTAAATGTAAATCCATCTCATGCCCCCCACCGCACTGCCGAACCCCAAAAAAAGAGAAAAAACTCTCCAGCCTAGTCGAACATTTCCTACAGACTGCCTGCTCCTTCATCTGGCATTTCTTAAATAGCTAAGGGGTGGAGTAACCTGATGACGTCACCCCATACTCATTCACTCATTCAACACTTGTTAAAGGGGGCTTCCAGATTCCGACAAGCCCCCTGCCCGCAGACCCTCCACAACCACCAGCCAGGGTTGTGGGGGTGAGGCCCTTGCCCTCATCAACATGGAGACAAGGTGCTGTGGGGTGGCAGAGTCCCCCACTCCAAAGCACCCCCTCATGTTGAGGGCATGTAACCTGGTATGCTCAGGAGGGGGGGGGGGGGCGCTGCAAGCTCAGATAAGGGTCTAGTATGGTGGTATGGATTTTGGGGGTGACCCCACACTGTTTTTCTTTTTAAATATGGCGTTGGCCTGGTATAGATTGGGAGGGACCCCGTGCTGTTTTTTTTTTTCATTGCTGGCATTGTTTTATTTACATTTCAGCTGTCAGGAGGGAAGCCAGCTGATGACTCATCGATTGTTAAGGATGTGGCAGCCAGTTTCCCGACCCGCTGCTTAACAACCAGCTATTCTTCACACAGAATTAAAATCAGTTGATATTTTTCGACCAATCCGAATTCGATTCCTTCTGAAAATTTGGAATTCGTTAGAAAATTAATAAACTAAACTTAAAGTGGTAGTAAACCCTCCTATCATTTTCAGCCAAGGAAGCTGCCATCTTGGCCTCTGTTTAATCTACAACTGCCATGATACTGCACATGTGATCAGCTATGACACCAGCCATTGGATGGTTTGACAGTATGGTTTAGAGCACAACCAATGGGAGTGTTACATTTCCGGCACATGCCGGAAATGTGACTGGTTTTTAACCTGTTAAATGCATGGGTTTACTACCGCTTTAATGAAAACTAAACGAAATTTAGCAAATTCCAAAACCGCACTAAACAAATTCTGAAATAAAACAAATTAGTAACGTAACGAATATATACAAAACTAAACATATTTTTCTGCACATGTTTATTTCATAAACACGGCTAAAAAAGTATTTAAAAGCTCATATGTCCATGGTGAATAAAAAATAATTGTAGTATGCCTACAGTGGCTTGAATTTTAATAAAAACATCAGGACAAAACCTAAAAACCATTTTGTAATATGACAGTATGTTGATATTATATTGGTATCATATTTTGTGATTGATATATTCAATAATGTGATTGTTTTTTAGACACCACATACCCCAGCTCTATCCCCTGAAGAAGGAGTTTCTCCGAAATGTGTTCAGGTTTTGTCCTGATGTCTATTAAAATTCAAACCATGATAGGCATACTATAATAATTTTTTATACACCATGGACATGGGGCTTTAAACACTGTTTAGCCGTGCTTATGTAATATCTTTTTGCATGTTATGTAACTGTGTACTTTGTGGATCTTTTGTAATACATTTGGCATGTCAGCCTTTTATTGAAATATACACGATTGTCTTATCTACCTTAAAAGTCGCATGGGGATTATGTATATTTTTCAGTAGTCATATGGCCCATGATTGATGGTTTCTGCAGACCTTGGTTTATCATGTCTTTTCTAAAATCATGGTTTAGACAGGCCTTTAAAGTAGATGTTTAATCTGCCTTCCCTGGTCCTACCTTAACCCCCATCAACATGCTAATGAATTTTAAAATAAAAACTTTTTTTTTTACATATCTTATTTTAGTCCCTTTGACGCATCACTTGGTTTCTGCGTTTCTCAATCCAACACAGGCAGATCATGACTTGGTGGGATGGGCTGATACAAGTCTTCTTGAAAACATCACAGCATCCTGCCTCAGTATTTGCCTCAAGAGCTCTTGGGAAGTGGGTGCACATTGAGTAGATAAGTATTCTGTAAGTGTGACCTTTCCTTGCACCCATGTGAGGGTTGCCCATCTCCTAACCTACCCCAGTGGCGGCTGGTGAAGTCCTTTTTGACCCCTCCCACTTCTCATAAGCCCTGTCCCTTACAGAATCCACCTACTCTGTCCCTGGTATTTCACTTGCTTCCACCCATAGTGTCAGGAGTATACAGCCCCAGTATCACAGGACAGAGTATACAGCCCCAGCATCACAGGACAGAGTATACAGCCCCAGCATCACAGGACAGTGTATACCGCCCCAGAATCACAGGACAGAGTATACAGTCCCAGAATCACAGGACAGAGTATACAGCCCAAGCATCACAGGACAGAGTACACAGCCCCAGCATCAAAGGACAGAGTATACAGCTCAGCATCACAGGACAGAGTATACAGCTCAGCATCACAGGACAGGGTATACAGCCCCAGAATCACAGGATAGAGTATAAAGCTCAGCATCACAGGACAGAGTATACAGCCCCAGAATCACAGGACAGAGCATACAGCTCAGCATCACAGGACAGAGTATACAGCTCAGCATCACAGGACAGAGCATACAGCTCAGCATCACAGGACAGAGTATACATCTCAGCATCACAGGACAGAGCATACAGCTCAGCATCACAGGACAGAGTGACAGCCCCAGAATCACAGGACAAGAGTATACAGCCCCAGCATCACAGTTCAGGAGTATACAGCCCCAGAATCACAGGACAGGATTATACAGCCCTAGCATCACAGGACAGTGTATACAGCTCAGCATCACAGGACAGAGTATACAGCTCAGCATCACAGGACAGAGCATACAGCTCAGCATCACAGGACAGAGTATACAGCCCCAGAATCACAGGACAAGAGTATACAGCCCCAGCATCACAGTTCAGGAGTATACAGCCCCAGAATCACAGGACAGGATTATACAGCCCTAGCATCACAGGACAGAGTATACAGCTCAGCATCACAGGACAGAGTATACAGTTCAGCCTCACAGATCAGGGTATATAGCTCAGCATCACGGGACAGAGTATACAGCTCAGCCTCACAGATCAAGGTATATAGCTCAGCCTCACGGGACAGAGTATACAGCTCAGCCTCACAGATCAAGGTATATAGCTCAGCCTCACAGATCATGGTATATAGCTCAGCATCACGGGACAGAGTATACAGCTCAGCCTCACAGATCAAGGTATATAGCTCAGCCTCACAGATCATGGTATATAGCTCAGCATTACAGATCATGGTATATAGCTCAGCATACAGCTAGGGTATATAGCTCAGCATACACATGTCACTTTGCCTAATTGTGCAAACAACCAGTTCCCTTGTAAGAAGAGCCTCCCCATCCACGGATGCTCTTCTTTCCCATGGTTCTCCACTCTTTTGAACCATTGGATCATAAAATACTCATCCAGATATGGAGGGGCATGTGACATCCTAGGATGTAGTGCTTGGCGCTTAATGAGCCAATCACTAAGCCAGGACACTGTCCCATGAGATGGAGAAAGAAGTTAAAGTGATACTAAAGTCTTGTTATTTTTTCTTTAAAAATAACAAACATGTTATACTTACCTTCTCTGTGAAGTGTTTTGCAAAGACCAACAGGGATCCTCCCTCTTCGGCGCTCCTGGCCCCTCCCTCCTGTCGGAGCTTTCTATAGGGGCACCCAAGTCGAGCCTTAGCTCTGTGTGTCCATTCAGACACAGAGCCATGGCTCGCCCCACCCCCGCTCTCCTCATTGGATAACTGACGTTTATTGACACCAGCGTGTGCCAATGGTGCCGCTGCTGTGTCTCAGCCAATCAGGAGGGAGAGTCCCTGATAGCCGAGGTACTCGAACACATCGCTGGATCGAGATGGGACTCAGGTAAGTATAAGGAAACTGCTGTATTAAGATAAATAAAAACCTTCTGCCTTTACAACCACTTTAACTGTGGCAAAGTCACAAATTGTTGTAGGATTAGAGTCAGGTGTATGATTAACCAATTATACCAAGCAGGTGCTAATGATCATCTATTTCAAATGTAGGTTGAAGCACAGTCATTAACTAAAACAGAGACAGCTCTGTAGGAGGCTTAAAACTGAGTGAGGAACAACCAAACTCTGCTACTAAGGTGATGTTGTGGAAGACAGTTTCACGTTACAATAATACACCATGGCAAGACTGAGCAAGGCTAAGCGACTCAACTATGCATGAAAACATAGGAACTGGGGTGCAGAAAAATGGCTCTGGAATGAGGAGTTAAAATTTAAAATATTTGGCTGTAGCAGGAGGCAGTTTGTTTGGTGAAGGGCTGGATAGCAGTACAATAAGTGTATGCAGGCATCAGTGAAGCATGGTGGAGGTTCCTTGCAAGTTTGGGGCTGCATTTATGCAAATGGCATTGAATATTTGGTCAGGCTCAATGGTGTCCTCAATGCTGAGAAATACAGGCAGATACTTCTCCATGCTATACCATCAGGGAGGCGTGTGATTGGCCCCACATTTATTCTGCAGCAGAATGATGACCCCAAACCTACAGCCAATGTCATTAAACACTATCTTCAGTGTAAATTAGAACAAGGAGTCTTGGAAGTGATGGTTTGGTCCCCACAGAGCCCTGATCTCAACATTGAGTCTGTCTGGGATTACATGAAGAGACAGACTGATTTGAGGTAGCCTACATCCAAAGAGGATCCGTGGTTAGTTCTCCAAGATGTCTGGAAAAACCTATCTACCTTTCCAGTTCTTTCAAAAACTGTGTGCAAGTGTACCTAGAAGAATTGATGCTGTTGTGACAGCGAAGGGTGGATTTGGATTTCTCTTCGGTTAATTGATAAAAGTAAACTATTAACACTTCTATTCCTGAAATCTTTCTTAACCAGTTCAGGACCACGCTATAGCCAAAAGACGGCTACAGAAATGCCCAGCAGACGTCTATGGACGTTCTGCCTCGTGCGTGCTCCCTGCGCGCACTTGCAGCCTGAGGCGGCGCGCTCTCGCTGCCGCCACACGCTGCGTGGGACTCGATGTCCACCCGAGACCCGCCGATCACCTGTAGCAGCCTCAGAACGGGGAACCGCCGATGAAAACACGGCGGTTCTCCGCTCTGTGAATGGGACATGATAGATCTACTGATCCCTGTCACTGATCCCCACAGTTAGAACACACCCAGGGAACATTGTTAACCCCTTCACTGCCCCCTGCAGGTTAACCCCTTCACTTCCAATGACATTTATACAGTAATCAGTGGACATTTAAATTTCTGATCGCTGTATAAATGTCATTGGTCTCAAAAATATGTAAAAAATGTCTGACATGTCCGCTGCAATATCGCAGTCCCAATACAAATCGCAGATCGCCGCCATTACTAGTAAAAAAAAAAAATAGTAAAAACGCCATAAATAAATTCCCATAGTTTGTGGACGCGATTACTTTTGCGCAAACCAATCAAAATATGCTGATTGCGATTTTTTTTACCAAAAATATGTAGAAGAATATATATCGGCCTAAACTGATGAATAATTTTTTTTTTTTTGGATATTTATTATAGCAAAAAATAAAAACCGCAGAGGTGATCAAATACCACCAAAAGAAAGCTCTGTTTGTGGGAAAAAAAATGATAAAAATTTTGTTTGGGTACAACGTCGCATGACCGTGCAATTGTCATTCAAGATGCGACAGCGCTGAAAGCCGAAAATTGGTCTGGGCAGGAGGGGGGTTTAAGTGCCCAGTAAGGAAGTGGTTAATTTGCTGGATTTTTTTCACACCTGCCTAAAACTTTTTCACAGTACTGTACATATATATATATATATATATATTAGTAACATTATACAAGGCGAGGTGATCGATGGATGATATGTGTCACCTCACATGCGTTCATTTGCAGTGGACTAGGTGGAATCCGGTACGGGTTTTACCAGCCACCTTGGCAGGGTTGGTTCCGGACCATATTTTGGGGTCCACTGGAGTTCACAATTAGGTGGTTTAAATAATCATAAGGAGAGCAGAGTTTTGCTCTGGCCTGGGACTTGGGAACCATCAGCCTGAGAAAGCTGACATATAGAAGTTTGCTTATGGACTGAGGCAAAAAGGTTTTCACTGTCCATGTTTTGTGGGTGTCTGGGAAAACCCCTTCACCTCTGAGTTAGGAAAACTGGATATTTGTAGTTAGTGCCTGGATGGCAAGGATTTATTCTCTGCTTTGTTTATTTGATTTTACATGCAACCTTGTAAATAAACCTGGCTACAAGCCAGATTTTAAGCAAACCTGCTGTTTAGACTACCTTTTTCCCAAGGAAGGTGATCCCCATTGAGCTAACCCCCCACAATATATATATATATATATATATATATATATATATATATATATATATTGTGCTGCAGATAGATGAGGTTGGATTGAATTTTAATTTACAGAATGCTCTGCCATAAGGTAAATATTAATGCAGGATTAAGTGTAAAAATACCATTGTTAATACATTATACATGAAAATAAATATTTATTTGTGTATTTTTACAGTCGGTTTTTATGCCGAGGAGGCTTTGCTTGCAAAATCATTTTCTGGTCAAGAAGCTCTAATTATTTTTGAATATCCTGCAGACCCGAGTGTAATAGATTTTCTAAATCAAGCAGATTTTGTCTGTGGTGTCTGCGCAAGTAGCTGTTGTCCAAACATAAAGTAATGTTCAGCATAGTAATTACTGTAAAATTTGGAATGGTCAGCGTGCATGTAGAATACAAAGCAGAAGCTGGGAAAAACAGAAATTAGATTCATAGGCCAATATTATTACATTACAGAGCAGTGATTATGGGAAAAGTGCAGTAGCAGTCAGCAACCAATCACATTGTAGTTGGTAACAGGTGAAGTAAGTTTGGTTGATAGGGGTCACCACACTTCATACCTATTGGTCATTCTTGTTTCACCTTATCTATATGCAATATATCCAGAAAGAAGAGACAATCTTTAACCACTTCAGCTCCTGAAGATTTACCCCCCCCCCCTTCATAACCAGGCCATTTTTTG
>BLSH010034226.1:641232-651754 GCA_018402905.1 Glandirana rugosa
AAGTGAACAACCACTTCCCTCTCTGTGTTGTTTTAACTGACAATTGTGCAGTCGTGCGATGCTATACCCAAACAAAATTGATGTCCTTTTTTCCCACAAATAGAGCTTTCTTTTGGTGGTATTTGATCACCTCTGTGTTTTTTATTTTTTGTGCTATAAACAAAAGAAGAGCAACAATTTTGATTATACCTTTCTAGGAATATGCAAAGTGAGAGTGTAGCATCTCAAATGAAATTAAAACATTTAGAAACGAAAATCACATCAATAAATAAATGGTAAATATGAGTCCAAAATATAGAGCTAAAATCCCAATGTAATGTCCAATGAAGTGACAAAATGGAAAGTAATGACACCAGTGCTGATATGGCAATTCTTCTTAGGAGTGCTTCAGTGATCTCCCTTCACCAACAAGTGAATTGCAAACTCACCAAAGCGAGTAACTGCCATCACAGCAGCATAAACCCCCAAATCAGCATGATGGCCAAACACTGCAGCATAGGGACTCCAAAGACTTCTTCTTTAGAAAGCCTCCAACTATAAATGAATAAAGCTCACCACGAGCCAGAAAAGATTGCAATCGGGTAGTATTTCATGTTAAAAAGCTTATAACAAATAAAGGACAGTGACTGTTTATCTCTTGATTTTTAATCACTGTGACACCTTAATATTTTGCATTATTTGGGATTCATTTACCCCACATTCAATTCACTTAATCTATTTATTTTTATATTACTTTTCCCAGTAGCGCTGCACTTTATATTCCCAATAAACATAAAATGTCCCCATGCTAAAGGAGCATTTTTTGACTCCTGGCTATACTTGCTCCAGCTGAATCACTTTGACTTATATGACAGGCTCCCAGTCAGATTAGCAATGGCCCTTTACAGACAGGAACTTGTAGCCCCTTTCTGGTGTATCACAGTTGCAGTGAAACAGCTTATCACTTCTCCTCTGTGGCCACTGATCCCAGCACTGCCAACCCATCTGGCTGCAGCCCTCCAGGCTAACTTTGCACACTGGTCCTCCAGACTGACTCTTCACCAGCCCACCCATCTGACTCTCAGGAGATCTCCCGGGGAAGGATAAAGACTTAAGTACATCACTGTCTTCAGGGAGACTGGCTACATGTGGCTGTCTGTTGTTAGTCCCCAACAGTGTTGATCTACTCACTCTGTCCCCTCTTGCTCCCATGCCTCCAGGAAAGCCTCTTACCATATGTTTTAGGCAGGATCCTTTCAGCACCCAAGCTCCGACCCAAGACAGGAAACCCCCCCCCCCCAGAATAGGGGACACCCCTAAGGGCCACCGACAGCCTCCTCAACACTGAATCTTCATCTTCCCCTGACTGCCCTGCTGGCATGGCCCATGTCTATTTATGGAGTGGCTGAGGCTCCATAAATATTCAAGGCAGCTCCTCCTAACCTCCACCCACTAATTCTAGAATATTCTCCAACCTTCTAGACCAGGGGTAGGCACCAGAGAGCTGCCAGGATGAGTCAACCAGCCCTGAACCTTAGTAAAATCTGACCCAGATTCCACAGCTCAGGCTTAGCCATATTTTAGTCATCTGAATGCTTTTAGTTATATTTTAGTCAACTCAAATCTCCAATACATTTTAGTAGACTAAAATCTCTCATTTCTAATGGGTTTAGTTACTAGGGACGGGCGAACGGTTCAGCCCAAGCATAAGTTCAGGCTGAACTTTCGCTATTTGGTTGTTCGGCCCCCCCAACCGACAAACATGCAATGCGGCACTGAAAAATGCATTGCAAGCCCTGATTGGCTGAAGCAGTAAAAGCTTCAGCCAATCAGGGCACAGAGCACTGTCAGAGTCATGATTGGACACGGTCATCATGACTTTATCCAATCATGGCTCAATACCGCCCCACATTATAAAACTATTCTTTCAATGGCAGCCATTTTCAGTGTGATTTCGGCTTTAGAGAGATAGAACAGGGCTCTGTTCAGTGCTATTAGTTAGCTAGTGTGCTAAACTATGCTATTTTGCTTTAATTGTCAGTGTAGAATATTAGTTTAGTGTCAGTCTAGGGACAGTGTTAGTATAGTGAGGAGGACCATTCAGCTTTGCATAGTGTGCAGCTAGAGTAGGGACAGCTCGGATAGTTTCACTGTAGTACGGTGAGACCGTGTCATTCATACATACATTAGTGTATATGTAGAGTAGGGACAGCTCAGATAGTTTCAGTGTAGTGAGACCGTGTCAGTAATCTTTACATAAGTGTATAGCTATAGTATGGACAGTTCAGATAGCTTCAGTGTAGTGACGGTTGAACACCATCTATTTGATTGTGTTACTGCAAGTTTAACGCCATTTACTTCTGTGTGCGTTACTGCCAGTTGAACGCCATTCACTTCTGTGTGCGCTACTGCTAGTTGAGCGCCATATAGTTCTGTGTGCGTTACTGCCAGTTGAACGCTATTTACTTCTGTGTGCGTTACTGCCAGTCTAATGCCATATAGTTCTAACTGCGTTACTGCAAGTTTAACGCCATATAGTTTTGTGCATCACTGTACGTTTGGCGCATTATATTGCAGTATATTACAGTGTATCTGTGGAGTGTGTCTGTGTAGTGTGAGTACTCAAATCAAAGTGCACCAAACACCACTTCACATTGATTAAAGTGCATCTACATACAGATTTCCACTTCTTCATAAGATTTGCTAATAAGCACCGTCCCCTCCCTCCCAATAATGTCTGGGAGGACAAGGAGAGGCCGATGTTCCCTTGGCACTGCAAGGGGGGCAGCAACAAATGTGTCCACAGGCAAAGGTGGACGTGGAGGTCAGTCTTCAGGCAGGGCATCATTTCCTCTGTTTAGTGAGTTTGCCCGTGCTATCCAGCCACAGCATGCAGAGGAGGTGGTGGACTGGCTTACTAAACTTTCCTCATCCTCATCATCCTCTGTCACGCAAGCAGAGACAAGTGTGCAGTCCCCTGCAGTTGCCAGAGTGGATAAACCTGCCTCCTTGTCCACATCTATTCCTGCCATAGCCCCAACATCAGCCATGGAGGAGGATTCAGCTGAGTTATTTGGCCACAGCGTCAGCCACTTGCTCCTTGATGATGCCCAGCCATTACTGGATTCAGATGTTGGTTCTGAGGTTGAGGATGACAGGAAAATGAGCCTAGAGAGAGGGGAGAACACTGATAGACAAATGTGCATTTATGTTCCCCCAGCCGCAGCGTATTGCCAAGTTGTCTCCAGTGGTAATGAAGATGGAGGAGATGGAGATGATGATAGAGCAGAGGAGGAAACTGAAGGTGAGGGGGCACAACCACAAGGAGGCCGACATCTAGAAAGAGTAGAGAACAGACACCCTATTCCATCAAATTCTGCAGCTATTCTTTCCTGGCCCACTCCCCAAAGCTCAGCTTGCTGGACCTTTTCAGCACCTCTGCAGCAGATTACACTGTTGCTATCTGCAAACTTTGTCTCAAGCGCATGAAACGTGGCAAAAACACCAGCCATTTAGGTACCACATGCTTAACAAGGCATTTAACGTCCAACCACTCAGCCCGTTGGCAACAGCATCTAAAATCCACACAAAAGGGGTACAAATCTGTCCCTCCTCCTCCTCACCCACTTCAGTCTGCCCCTGCTATACCGAGTCATTATCTGTCAGCAGCCTCCAGGGATGATGGTATAACACAGGGTGTCCCAGGTCCTAGCAGCACAGACTGTAGCCGGCAAATTTTTCTGTCCCATCTGCTGCAGCAGAAAAAAATACAGTCCCTGTCACCCACATGCCCAGCGTCTAAATGCAAGCTTGTCAACGCTGTTGGCTCTCCAACTTTTGCCTTTCAGCCTGGTGGATTCTGCCCCCTTCCGTGAATTCGCACAATGTGCTGTACCACAATGGCAGGTTCCCAGTCGCTAATACTATTCACGTAAGGCCGTTCCATCTCTCTACCATCACATGGAAGGATCTGTTCTGGCATTGTTGGGCAAGGAAGTCAGCCATAAAATCCACCTTACTGCTAACACGAGGTCCAGCAAGCATGGGCAGGGACGATATATTTTGTTCACAGCCCACTGCGTAACGCTGCTTGCAACTCGAATGGATGCAGGACAGGGCTTGGTGCTGCAGCTTTTTGTGCCCCCACATCTCCATACAGCTGGTGGTGATGATGCCAGACCTGTGGGCTCAACCCCCTCCTCCTCCTGCTCTGCCACCTCCATGCCCTCCTCTGCAGAATTGTCCTATGAGCATCAGGTACCAGCTGATGCGTTCAAAGGGCTATTCCATGAGTCAGGCTAAAAGGTGCCATGCAGTGCTTCAGCTGGTGTGTCTAGGGGACAGGAACCACACCCGACCAGAGATTCTTGCAACTCTGTGGGGACAGGCCCAGAGGTGGTTCCACGGCAGCTGCAGCCAGGAATGGTGGTGTGCGCTAATGGCTCAAACCTCCTGTCCGCCCTTAGACAGGGTAAGTTTACACATGTGCCATGCCTGGCATATGTCCTCAATTTGGTGGTGCAGCATTTCCTAAATACGTGCCCAGGGTTGCAAGATGTGCTAAAGCTGGCCAGAAGAGTCTGTAGCCATTTCAGACAGTCATACACAGCCAGTGCTTAGTTGGCTGAAATTCAGCAGGAATTCCACCTGCCCGTAAACCACCTGATTTGTGACATGTCCACCAGGTGGAACTCGACTTTAGCAATGCTGCAGCGGCTGTACATGCAGTAGAGGGCCATCAACAAGTACCTGTGCGAGTACGGCACGACGGCTGGCTCAGGCTGCCTCTGCTTTTTTTCCCCATACCAATGGCTGATCATTAAGGATGCATGCACTGTACTGTCCCCATTTGAGGAGGCCACAAGGATGGTGAGCCATGACAGTGCATGCATCAGTGACACAATTCCTGTTGTGTTCCTGCAGGCACATACTCAGCATGGAATTATGGACAGGGCACTGGAGGCAGAGCAGCAGGAGGAAGAGGAGGACTTCCTTTCCTCTCAAGGCCCACTTTATCCAGACACCATCATTCTAGAGCTGCACGATTAATCGTAATGGAGTCCGACTTTCAGGGTGACTCAGCGCGACTTGACTGTAATAGAAGTCAATGCAAGTCACCTGAACTCTCCCCAGGAATATTTTTCTAAAGTCGGAGCGACTTGAGTCTCCTATCTGGGCAGACTGCCAAGTCTGGGCAGAGAGCCAAGTTAAGTTGATAAAAGAAGTAAAAAGATACTATGTTTCAAATAATCAAAGGGTTGAACTCCAGTGTATACAAGAGTTTAGTTTAACCATTTAAAGACTAAATCTTTTCTGACATTTGCAAAAATCCAGTATTTTCTGCTAGAAAATGACTTGGAACCCCCAAACATTATATATTTTTTTTAGCAGAGACCCTAGAGAATAAGACGGGGGTTGTTGCAATATTTTATGTCACACGGTATTTGAGCAGCGGCCTTTCAAACACAATTTCTTTGTTAGCCCAATTTTTTGGTATATGTAAGATGTTACGCCATGAGAATCGTGGGAGAATTGTGATCTTTATTCTAAGCAAAAAAATTGTGATTCTCATTTTGGCCAGAATCGTGCAGCTCTACATTAGTCCTATGTCACAGAACACACAGGAGGAGAGAGGGAAGAAGATGAGGAGGAGGATTCTGGCACTTTCGCAGGCTTCGAAGAAGAGAAAGACATGCGTCAATCTGTAAGCGATGGTTTTCCAACCCCAGGACCCTTGAAAGTAGTACGTGGCTGGGAGGAGGAAGTTCCAGATTCTGTCATCCTTAGTGACCCCGAGGAGTCTGTTTCTCAAGCCTCGGCAAATTTGAGGCGTATGGGCAACCTCATGTTTCAGAGCCTGCAAAAGGACCCAAGAATACATGGCATAAAGGAGAATGACCATTACTGGTTGGCAACCCTCCTTGACCACTGTTATAAGGGGAAGGTCTCGGAACTCATCCCATCCCCACAGAGAGTGCAGAAGATAAAATCTCGAGGACACGTTAAAGAGGATTTTATTGAACGTTTTTCCCGACTCCTCCAGTAGGTTACAATGCCGTGGAAAACGTTCTTTTGAGTCTTCTGCTGGTCAAGAGAGGAGTGTTGGAGAAGGCGTCCACCTCAGTGAGGCATTTCATAATTTTTTTAGTCCTCGCCCCCAGGCCTGTCAGCTTCCACATTCCATCAGCAGCGTCTGCATCACATGGTGGACGATTACCTCGGGACCAAAACAGAGACGGAGAGCTTTCCAGCTGACGATCCACTGGCTTACTGGGTCAAGAGAATAGACCACTGGCCAGAACTTGCCCAGTATGCTATTGAGTTGTTGGGCTGCCCTGCATCCAGTGTGCTTTCAGAACGGGCATTCAGTGCTGCAGGAGGTTTCGTGACTGATCATAGAACGCATCTGTCCACAGACTCCGTGGACCATTTGACTTTAATAAAAAATAATCAGTCATGAATTATCAGCTATGAAGCCCCTGATGCTGATGTCACCGATTGAGTTTTTTGGGATGTGGAATCTCTGCAGGACTTCCAGGCTGGACCAGGCTGGCACCCTCTTACCCTACTCTCCCTCTACAGTTGTCATTAGGTTACCAGGACCTAATCTTTTTTGAGGAGCTGCCTCCATTCACCATACATCAATTTTTTTTTTACCTATTCCAACACACTAGCGCCGTAGCTCCCACTCCAATTCCCTCCTTCTTCGAGGCTGCCTAACTTTGAGGGTGTTCAATAATTTCATCTGGAACAATGATTTTGGTATAGGTTTAATGGGCACAATTAGCACCCAGAACATTTTTTTTCTTCACTTGCTTGACAGGTGCATATCATTGCAATTTTTTTGGCATTTATCAAGAGCACCTCTATAGGGTTATGGTGGGAAGGCGCCACCAACACCCAAATACCAATTTTTCTGCACTTGTTTGACAGGTGCATATCATTGCAATTTATTTTGCAGAAAGACCAATTCTTGCCTTCATGAAGAGCAACGCTATAGGGTTATGGTGTGAAGGCACCACCGACACCCAAAGCCCAATTTTTCTGCACCCGTTTCTTCTATCCAAAGTCAAAGTGACACCAGAATTTATCCAAAAATCTCTACTCTTGTTACCAGTGCACTACATTGTGGCCTCATCATACACACTGGCTCCCTAGCTGTTGCTGAGCAACATAAAGGCAGCTTGCAGGGAAAATGTATTTTTTCATTAATACATGTCCCCCAGGGCAGGGCCTGGACCCCTATAACCGTTGTTTGCACAATTAATTGCATATAAGCCTTCAAAATGGGCACTTTTGATTTTTGAAGTTCGGGTTCCATTGGCGTTAATGGGGTTCGTTATTCGGGTCCAAACTTTTGTGGTGTTCGAAAGTTTTGGTGCACACCAACATGGGTCTGTTCGGCCCATCCTTATTAGTTGCATTTAAATGCGTTATTTAAGCATTTCTCTAGAATTTCCAAACTCATTTTATACTCCTGAAGTAAAAATCTAACATGTAGTGGGCATGGGGAAGTAAATGGGAGCGAGGGAGTGCACAGGGCAGAGAGCTGGTCTGGGGAGGCTGTTATTTTACACAGTACTAAGTACTGCTACCTTGCTGGGACAGGAAACACTCACCACGTGGTTTGCAGGGCTTTGTTCCAGAACTCCCAGGCAGCAGCCAGGCAGACAGAGGGATCCTGCATCTCTCAGCCAATACAGCTTGCCAGGGGGTGGGGCTTTAACAGACAGGCGGAGCTCAGAGAGAGACTGAAGTTTAGGAGGGTAAATGTCCCGCTCTCACATTCTCGTTTCATTATCGTTTGTTGACGACAATTGGAATCGATTTTCGCTATAGTTTTCGTCAATTCACAAAATTGCAAATGATTTTCAAATTTAACACTGCTTATCACAATATAGAAGAAATGATTGTATACAATGTTTAGACTATGTGTGATCTCTTCCTGATTGGGTACCTCAGCCCCTGGCCCCACAACAAGCAACTGTCACACCTGTGCGATCCATTTTGTAACAATTTGAAATTGAAAATAAATTTTCATTATTCGGATATTTGTATGTATTCGGATCTCTGAATCACAATAGTAATGAATTTCAATGAAGCCTCAACCCAGTGCGCTCCCGCCACGGTTCCCGACAGCTAACGGAAAGCACCTAATTGCTGCTTGTGATCAGGAACTTTCCAATCATGTGACAGCAGTGATAGCCAATCACAGCGGTCACATGATCATAAACCCCCCGCCTCCCCGGCATCCTAAACCCCTTAAAGGATAAGGAGGCACTGGCTCCAAGGGGTTAACCGCTTGACCTTTGGAAGGTTTACCTCCCTTCATAACCAGGCCATTTTTTGCGATACAGCACTGCGTTATTTAACTGACAATTGTGTGGTCATGCAATTCTGTATACAAATAAAATGTATGTTGTTTTTTTCCCACAAATAGAGCTTTCTTTTGGTGGTATTTGATTGCTTCTGTGCTTTCTTACTTTTTTTTTTTTTTTTTTGCGCTATAAATAAAAAAAACTTAAATTTTGAAAGAAGAAACAATATTTTTACTTGGTATAAAACATATTCAAAATAGAAATTGAAAAAAAAATCAAAATTCTTCATACATTTAGGCCAATATGAATTATGCTACATATTTTTGGTAAAAAAAATCCCACTAAGCGTATATTGATTGGTTTGAGCAAAAGTTATAGCGTCTACAAACAAATATGGGATATATATACTGGATTTTTTAATTCCTTTTTTTATACTAGTAATAGTGGCGATCATTGACATCTAGGGCGATGAAATGGTTAACTGTGTGCCTAGCCAGTGTTTTCATGTACTGTGTTAATTTCTAAGGGGAGTGATGGATTTTATTCCCTGCTTTACACAAAATGCATCACTCCTGTCAGAATGAAGCTCTGCCTTGTTTACATAGGCAGAGCTCTGTTTTTTGTGTCTATGCCTGACGATCGGTGACAGCTGGCGGATATCCAGTGCTTAGGACCCACAGATCGGCTTCTGCTGTGAGAAATCACAGCAGAAGCATGTGCCCTCTAGGCAGAAGTGCAGAATCATGTAAACACTATATTGTCAAAAGTATTGAGACACCTGCCTTTACACACACATGAACTTTAATGGAATCCCAGCCTTAGTATGTAGGGTTCAATATTGAGTTGGCCCACCCTTTGCCGCTATAACAGCTTCATCTCTTCTGGGAAGCCTGTCCATAAGGTTTAGGAGTGTGCTTATGGGAATGTTTGACCATTCTTCCAGAAGAGCATTTGTGAGGTCAGGCACTGATGTTGTTCTGTTGGGTTGAGGTTAGGACAGTCAAGTTCCTCAACCCCAAACATGCTCATCCATGTCTTTATTGGACCTTGCTATGTGCACTGGTATATACTTGGTCATGTTGGAACAGGAAGGGGCCATCCCCAAACTGTTGTCACAGAGTTGGAAGCATGAAATTTAATTGTCCAAATTGTGTTGGCATGCTGACGCCTTAAGTGTTCCCTTCACTGGAACTAAGGGGCCAAGCCCAACCCCTGAAAAACAACCCCACACCATAATTCCCCCTCCACCAAATGACTTAGATCAGTGCACAAAGTAAGGTCCATAAAGACATGGATGAGCGAGTTTGGAGTGGAGCAACTTGACTGGCCCGCACAGAGTCTTGACCTCAACCCAACAGAGCACCTTTGGAATGAATTATAGTTCAGACTGCAAGCCAGGCCTTCACGCCACATCAGGGCCTGACTTCACAAATGCACTTCTGGAAGAATGGTCAAAAACTCCCATAGACACACTCCTAAACCTTGTGGACAGCCTTCCCAGAAGAGTTGAAGCTGTTATAGCTGCAAAGGGTAGGTCAACTCAATATTGAACCCTACGGACTAAGACTGGGATGCCATTAAAGTTCATGTGCTTGTAAAAGCAGGTGTCCCAATACTTTTGACAATACAGCGTATATATACGTGTAACACTTTTGACAATATAGTGTATATACCTGATTCTGCATAGGAGGGCCACCCTGTAGCAATATATCTGCCATGGTCCTTAAGTTGTTAACGTTTGAAGCAGCCGAAAAACGTAATGACATAACAAATTATTCGGATCCATTTCATTTTTATGTTGCATTAACATTATTCATTATTATAAAAAATGCACTACATAAGAAATGGAAACATATTGTAATAAATACATTAAGGTATAAAAGTAAAATAAGATGAGGATTCCTCATTTGGGTTGGATAAAAGGTTTATCCATTAGAGTCTCTGGACCGTATTATAATGAATGAATCTGAAATGAATTTTGTTCAATTCGTTAAGTTATGAGTTGGAGATTCTGATGGATCCACCTTCATCCAACCCATACACAGGGCAATTACAAGTAATCTCCAGAAATAACAAATTATCATCATATTAAAACAAATATATCTAATCTTCCGAAATGACTTCCGAAATATGAATCAATTCGGAAAAACTAAAAAAAGAAACAAAATTCCGAAAACGAAACCATCCTAACATAATGATTATTAAACAAAATAATTAGCTTAACG
>BLSH010034226.1:664749-677962 GCA_018402905.1 Glandirana rugosa
AAACAGGGCCTGGGGCTTGGGGTAACTTTAGTTACCTCTGGGCCTGAATACACACATTTTGCAGAACAGTGATATGGGTACTCCCGGCTTATTTATACTTTTTTGACACAGTTTGAAGATTATTTTAGAACAGTTCTATGGCCTCTAATGTTAATTAATGCTTTTCAGACCCATTTTGAAGATGATCTCCATTTTTGCATTTTTTATGTTTTTATTTTTTAAAAAATATTTAAAGTTATTTCCCTGTCCCCATTTCTTTGTAGGTCACTTGTCCCACCCTTACCCACATTTCCTTCCTTTTGCAGACCTCTAGGACCTTCCAGGACTATTTTACAGCACTTTTTGTACCTAAAAGTCCGGGTCTCCATTGATTTCAATGGGGTTCGGGGTCCGGGACAAAGTTCGGGTTCTGTCCGGACCCGAACCCGGACTTTGTCCCGAAGTTCTGCCGAACCAGCAGAACCCGGACTTCTAGAAGTTCGCTCAACTCTAGGGAAGAGCACTGGAAAATGTATACTAATGTAAAAGTGAATTTACATTGTTAAACCAGTAACTTCATTGTTGTGACAATCTCAATACACGGATTACTTTGCAATGTTGATATACCTGGAAATGTAATTGAATGATATTGTTCAATAAAACTTTTCTGATTTAAAAAAGAAAACAGGTCACAGGAGTGAAGCACAAACTGCACTCCTGTGATCCACAGGAGAAGTACAGCCAAACGAGCTTTGGCTGTACTTCTCCTTTAAATAAGGTAGGGAAGAATTAAAGTGGAACTCCAGGAATTATCTTTTCTGCAAACTTATATTGTTCCAATTTAGCTTAGGGTAAGTGTCTAGATCTGATACCTGGAGGGCTGCTGGGAATGCTGGAAATCATTGTAGTAGTTTGTCCTACAAACATTGACCACCAAGATCTTCCAGTTATTATCTAGTTATTCTGTGTTGACAAACAACACAGGGCTCTGTACAGAGGAAATGATCTCTTTATTTCTTCTCCCTGCAAGGCAGGGGGGAAAGAAACAAATAGATTTTAGTAAAAAGCAGCACATAACACACACATTAACACTTGTTACTCCTTACCCCGAGATGTTAACCCCTTCCCAGTTAGTGTCATTAGTACAGTGACAGTGTATTGTATTATCACTGATCACTGTATTAGTGTCACTGGTGATATCAATGTCAGTTCCCACCCAGTGTCAGTTAGGGTCAGATTGCCCGCTGCACTATCACAGTCCTGCTAGAAGTCGCTGATCACCATTACAAGTATATAAAAATAAATAAATTAACATTCCAGTATATATCCCATTGTTTGTAGACACTATAACGTTCACGCAAACCAATCAATATACACGTATTGGGATTTTTTTTATCAGACATGTGGCAGAATACATTTTGACCAAAATTTATGAAGAAATTTGATTTTTTTTTCGGATATGTTTTATAGCAGAAAGTAAACAATATTGTTTTATTTTAAAATGATCAATTATTTTTTTTTGTTTATATAATAAAAATAAAAACCCCAGTAGTGATCAAATACCACCAAAAGACAGCTCTATTTGTGTGGAAAAAAATGATATAAATTTTGTTTGGGTACAGCGTTGCCTGACCGCGCAATTACCAGTTAAAGTAGCGCAGTGTGCCGAATAGCAGAAAATGGTCTGGTTATGAAGGGGGTAAAACCTTTCTGAGCTGAAGTGGTTAAACTATTAAATTCTTTATCAGCTGTAGAGGGGGGGATTTTGTTAATTATTTTTTTAATGCCCGAAGTTTAGCTTTAAATGTCGATAGGCAGTCATTGCACTATAGGAAACATTTAAGGGAAAATCTAATTTATAGGAAATAACTAATTAAAGTGTCAAAGAATCCTTTCTTTTTTTTTTTTTTTTTTCCTTATTTTATCATCCACATCCTCTACTTCCTCCAATCCCAGTGATTGCACACAAGGGCAAAACTCTGCAACAGAAGTAATTAAAAGATTTAAAGCTGTGCCTGGAACTAATCATGATCATTCCAAAATATATAGCAATGCTGATAAAGGGGAGGAAAACCTTGATTGTGATTGAAATATTGGCACTGGAAGATTTGCCGGCACAGTCTTCAAAGACATTTTAGAAACTTTTAGACTGTCTGTATTTAAACAAAACCTGATGCATTCTATTCCCACCAACAGCAGTAAGATGTTAAGGGTCATGGTAAAATTTTAGTATATATACACTTCTCTTACAGTACAGCAGTGGCGGCCCGTCCATTAGGGGCGCAAGGGCTGGGCGTATGGATTCCAATGGGGGGGTTTTGAAGCATGTGATTAGAACCAGAGGCTCTAATAGGCTTAAAATGGGTGGACTCGGGGGGGGCAGAGCACTGCGCTTCGAACCCACCCATTTATGTGACAATAGCAAATGAATATTCGCTATTGTGACACTGAATCTCCTCCCAGCCAATCAGAGAGTGGATCTGAGACCCGTTTCCCGATTGGTCAAAATGACAAGCAATCCTATAGGACCACGGCAAGGAGACAGGAGCAGGGAGATGTGGAGGCCATCGGAGGAGACGCAGGGGAAGAAGCCCCCCGCCCAGAGGGAAGTGCTGCCTGGGGGTAAGTGCTGGTGACCAGACCTGAATGACCCACGGGGGTGGGGGGTTGGTGCGTGGGTGACTCGACAGACCCGGAAGGGGGGGTTGTTGTGGGTGCATTGTTTGTCACCCCCCCAATATACAACCAGCCACCACAGCAGTATAATGTGGTTCAGAAAATAAAGCAATGCCAAAGACTTCATTTTCAGTTCTCAACTGAAGTTTGCCTTTCTATGGGCTATTTCAGACAGGCCCTCTGGGGGCAGCAAAAACAGGTAGCTTAGCCATGGTTTTACCACCCTCCTGCCCGACCACCTAAATTGTAATAAAACAACTGGATAGTGCTATTCACATGCCATGGTTTAGAAGCTCTGCTTCATGCCAATTACATTTTTAGCTGAGGGTGCAGAGTTCGACTGGTGGCTAGGCACTAACCAGTGTTCACTAGAGCTCCTAATGGTGGAGATGGGTTTTTCTGCACCCTCACAGTATAAATAGCGCAGTGATGGTTGTCCACGCCCCTGAAAACATTAATTAATAACAAAACGCGCTGGGTATCGCAGCCATCTTGTTGGTTTTAAGCTTTGAAATCTTCTGACATGCTGGATTTGTTTGGATATATGTTTAGCGCATAAGGATCCCCCGCCCTGCACGGCCAGATACACCGAATTTCCACAGGCTCACTTGAGACAGGAAACAGCCCAACATGTTTGTTTTTTTTATTTAGGGGTTAATACACTTAGATGGGGATAGGGGTATTATGGGATGCCCACTTGACTGGAACAAAAGTCTCTTTTCAACTATATACACTCTATGGATACACTCCTCTTCCTCCAGCACATCACTTGCTTGCAGAACAACTCAGGCCCAGCTGGAACACTGTTTAAGGGATGTGGCAAGGCACTCAGCCAGATCAAGCAACAGTCCTTTACAGGCACGGACTGAGAGTCCCTTTGGTGAGTAGAAAAAGTCCCAGTGTCCAGCTACTGATCCCAGCACCACCTCTTCAGGCACTGCCAGCCCACCTGGATGCAGCTACCCCTTTCACTAGCCCTCCTGGCTACTTCCCACAGTCCTCCCAGACTGCCTTACTCACCAGCCATCCAGCTGTCTTCTCCCTGCAGATGTCTCGGACATGCTCGCTAACTCCTGCTGTCCTCACACCTGCTCCTGTGCCTCTGGACAGGGCTCCTCCGTGTGTTTTAAGAGGATCCCTCCAGCACCCGAGCCCCAGGCCCAAGGTAACCCCCCCCCAGACCCAGCTACCCTCAAGGGCCTCCGTCAGCTTCCTCAGCACTCTATCTCCAGCTTCCACCTGAACTCAGCACTGCCCCTGCTGACCTCACTCTAAGTATTTAAGAGGGGCCTTCCCCTGCCAGCCCATTTTGCTGGAGATTGGCTGGGGCCCTCCTTGATACTCCAGGCAGCTCCTCCTAATCTCCCTCCCATTCCTCTGGAAACTTCACCAAGTTTCCAGCATATAGTGGGAGATACCCGAGGTGCTGCCTGGTGAGTCATCCAGCTTCCCTCTTTATACACTCACATAGCACCCTCTAGCGTAGTGTGTGCTACATATGTGAGTGTATAAAGTTTTTAATAAACGTGAGTGATCATTTTCACTACACCATGAGGCAGTTCTCTTACGTTTTTTGATTTATATGTCCTTGGGGATTGAGTCTTTGACCTGGTGGTCTTTTATTCTGGAAGTGTGCCATATCATTCAAGAAATACTGGCTGGATGGATAGTGTTTTTGACCGCTAATAATTTGGTGGCCAACATCTGGCAGTAAGAGGCTCTGTGTGCTTGTTGAAGGTGGAAGGAGCTCTGAGCACACTTCAGGTGGCTTTAATTATATATTTGTGGACACTTCTCACATACTTGTTTTGAGAAACTATGTACATGTTTTTGCTTAATTTTAATTGAAAGTGCTGCACTCTTTTAAATATTTTTGTTGTTTGTTGCCTACAAATCATGACAACTGGCTTAATAATGTTTTTTTACCTAAGTGAAGGTGGATTTATTAATTATTATGAGTTTGCTGCTGGTTAGTACCAGGTCACAGTCCTCAGGATCACCCCACCAGAAGGTGAGCAAGCAAGGGTCCAGTAGCGGATAGGGATCAAGCTAACGTGTAGTCAGTAAAAGGTCAGTAACAAGTGGTTGCAGATTGAGATTAAGCAGATGCATGGTCGAGGAACAATCCAATGTCAGTAAGGAGTGGTAGTGAAGATATGGATGGCAGCAGAAGAGCAAAAGAAGCCTTTCTGGTGAAGCTGTTCTATACAGCCAAATGCGTCTACGTCATGCTTGCTACGTTCTGGCACTTCCAGTTCCCTCTCCAGGCTCCGAGGTATACACAGCCAGTGGACTTCACCCATGAGCACCCAGTGGACTCGCCTCACAGTGGACACTTGCGGTCCACCATCCTCTTCTAGTGGCACCCTCTCCCAGTGATATCCAGCAGCCATGACCTGACAGCAGCTAGCAAGGAACATCTACTAGGCGGCCGCCAGAAGACACCATCAGGTTGGTGAGACTGATCCTTGCCTGGTCTCCCCCGGCAAGCCCCTTGCTATTGTTTAGAGCCCACTCCACTTGACTCCATGTGGTCAGTAACTACTTTGGACTGTATTATATACAAGATTGCACCACAAGGCTAATTTGGCCCGGGCTGACATATCCCCTCCCTGTTGCATAGACAGCTAATTATTGAACGGTCTATGCTTACTGCTATACACTAACCATAGGGTCACACGGCGCTCTGGTTTGAGATACTTAGGTACCCTCCTGCTGGGATCCCTGCCTCTGTGTCTCATAAAGACTTTGTTCAATGCATACTGGATACTGTGAGGCGGTTAATCCATCAGCACTGTGTTCTCTCCTGTTCACTTGTCTGCCATTACCCCGGATTACACAACTGATGTTGTGATCTTGGCCTGCTATCCCATACATACCTGGTTCATTCCCAATTGTGTGTCCCTGATCAGGATTGTCTCTATGGTTGGATGTTAGTGAGCTGGTTGGCACCTGGATGTCCATGTTTTTAACATTTGTGTATGACAACGTTGTCATAGTGTGGTGGAGGGATTCAGTGTTTATCCATGCCATGCATGGTTGGTTGTATATACATGTTCATATGAATTTACAAATAAAGTTATTTTCTATATTAACTATATATCATTGAGCATGTCCTTTATTGATTTATTTTAATACATCCATACTCCGACGGCTTATACATATGGCACTATAGGTTTGTTTCTATATTACCTCATTGTTATATGGCAGCAGAAAAGGCAAAATATTGGCTGGCGAAAAGCACAATAATTGGGCAAACAGGAAGTGTAGAGACATGGCTTAAAGCGCAGTTCCACCCAGAAATGTTTTGTTTACATCATTCAAGTCCTTTGCCTATATAGACTTATCTTTGAAGGAAAAAAAAATGTTATACTCACCCTAAGTCGCTTTTTGCTAGGTGGTCTCTGTAATCTGCCACTATTAGGTCCTAGGCTCTTCTCCTAACTTCCTGCTTCACCTGGCCTCCTGGGAGATGTGACTCATATTTTCCCAGGAGTCAGTGGACTTCCCTGTACTGTAAAATCGTGTTATTTCCAGGCAGCAAATGGCGCGATTTAAGGCGGGCCGAGATCGAGGAGTGCATGATGGTTACCCACCGCGCACTTCTTTAAGGAAGAGATGCCAGGAGACTACAGATGGACTTCAGGTGCCCTCACACATGGAATTACTAGGCGGTTTTAAAGTAAGGAAACAAAAGGTTACATCTATTTAGAATTAAAAGAGTGGATGCCAAAAAAAAAAAAATCTATGTGGAACTCCGCTTTAAATAGGAAGTTCATGGGAGCAACAAGGCGTTCAAGGTTTACCAGAAACAAGGCAGGATTGTCCCAAGGATCAGACCAGCGTCTTAGGTGGCATCTTAGGTGGCTACTGCCAGATGTAGCAGAGATTGGTGGATTCAGATCCCCGTCCTTACAGTGGGTGTTGGAGAATGGAATGGAGGGAGATCAGTGAATGTGGTTAAAGAGACTTACTTTGACCTTTCAGTTACTTTTTCTCTCAGTGAAACTGCTGCTTGCTTCCCTTTTCTTCAGTGCTCTGTGGTGGTGGAGCTGAGTAACAGATGCTTTGGGCATGAACCAATAAGTATTGAAAAAATAGGAACAGCATGCTGTTGATACATTTAAGTCCAAAAGATGTTATTTTCATTGTAAAAGTCCAAATTAAAAGTAAAAATATCCATGAACCAGGGCTTATGAGGGTACAAAAGTATATACATAATACATAAAAAAAACAACAAAGTTTAGGTAACATCTATGTAAAAATACAGCAGTCGCTTGTTAAAATAAACTTAGACTCTCTGCAGCAGTACATTGCAGGTCACCCACCTCAAACCCACACGTTTAAGAGGGAGTTTTAAATGATAAGTTATATGTTGCCCACCTCTGATCACTGGCATTTGTCAGGAGACTAATCAAAGAAGAAATGGCACTTTCGCCAGTATCCAGCATGGCTGCGCTGTGCACATGCTTGTGCGCATTGGCACACGCATGTGCGTGGTGGCGTGAACCAGTGCACACAGGGCGCAATAGATTCTGGTGTCTATTGGCCTTTCATGGTTGCTGGATGATTGTTAGTCCCCCTGTGCTCTTGTGTGTGCTGTTATTGGATTTCCTGTTACCAACCTGGTTTGCCTTGACCTGTCTTGTCTCCACTCCTGGCTCTGACCCCTGGCTTGTTCTTCTGACTTCACTGCTGTCTGATTACCTGTGTATGACCTTGTTTTTGTTCCTGATCCTGCAACCTGCCTCTGTTTCTGATTGACCTCCTGTGCATGACTATTGGCCTTGCTCTGTTTCATGTCTTCCTCTGCTCTCAAGATCCTCCTGCCACTTCTGGAAGACACCTGCCCTGCAGTCATTCCTGCTGGCCCTGCCCACATCAGGTGGTCATCATCTCAGCTCACCAGGCTACCGCAGCTGGCTACCCATGCTTCTCCCTGGAGGAACAAATCCTGTGCCCCCTGCAGGGGTGCTCTGTACTCAGATGCAAGGGAAGCCCTCTCAGCAAAAACAAAACAATAGGCCATGTTGGAAGTCAAAATTATTTTTTATATCAGACATTCATGGATTTTTACTGCCTGTTTAATATAGCAAGTTGGCCTATGTTGGAAGTCGTCTTGGAATGCCGGTACAGCAAGTTTACCCAGCAGGGTGTTTGTAATAAGAAGTCATGAATGGGAATTCATCTCCTGAAGGATGTTCTCGTATAGGCCTCCTGATTTGATGTATTGGGGGTAGAAGAGCATCAGCTAAGACCTCCTGGGGAGGTGCGAATTAAAATGACTGTCTTACAGCAACATCAAAGGCCAGCTGTGACTGCAAGATGACCTGGGTCAAAGCAGTGGTTCATGGACTAATGCTGTCACCTGGTGGACACCGCAACATACTTCCTGGAAGATGTTTGTGGGAGGAATATACTTTCTGGTTATTAGGTAGAACGGCCTCTTATGGCATCTCATTGGACAGGGGACTACACGGGCGGGCAGAGGGTGTTTGTGTGGGGTGTGTCTGAGTGCGTTTTAAAAAGTGATGGAAAATGATGAGGCTCCCTCTTTTTCCCATTGAGCCTAGCCGAGAGACACCAAATATTGAGGACGACCTTATGTAGTATTCTTTTAATTTTTTGTTAGCATTTCTACTGTCTTTGTAAATGAGACCTTTGCTTATTTAAGGATTGTGTTTCTTTCTTTAGCTAACATTGTTATTATATCATTACCATGAACCTTATCAGAGCTTTGATAGACTAGCTAACCATAGGAATATACAAGATAATACATATTTATAATAAATAGGGCAAACCCAAAACCTCCCCCATATTTATTTCAGGCCAAAAAAGTAAAAGATGCTTTTTTTCCCCCAAGGCCCTTTGATTTTAAATAACAACCCTAAGGAGTATATGCATAAACATTTAGTGCAAATGCTGGCAAAATCAAATGTTTCTGGGCTATTTCCTCTCCAGAGCTGATGTTCTTCATTTGCACAAGTAACATAAATCAGGAAAATATCACATTATGGCCACTAGATGGAACTAATAAAAATAAATATTTACATGATAGTCAGCTCCACCTACTGGGCAATATGTGGCATTTTCCAATTCATGCCAGCCTTGTGAATGAAGAGAGTTTGACCAAGAGGGAAAATAGCCCAGTTTGATGGCATTCACATAGAACAAATGTACATTCTACAGTATGAAGAGTTCTGATTACAAAAAAAAAAAAAAAAATTCACCCCATGTGTGCTGTTTCAATTTCTCTGTAATTTGCGGTGTTGATGACAGACAAGAAATCTGCATTGAAAGACTAATTAGCCTTTTAAACAGAAATTGTTTAAATCACCCCCCCCCCCCCCCAATCAGTGAGTGTATGTGACATTTCTGGGCTGCATGTATACACTTTACTACACTATACCATACAATTTACATCCCTAATATCACAGAATTAAAATTCCTATATTTGAACCCTCAGCAGACCGGTGGCATCCTTTATTTTTCTATGTATTATTACCTTATTATACTAATACTGTCAAAAACCCCAAGTATACATTGTAACGCGGCTTCCTGTGACAGACCGCCGCCAGTAAATCATTGCATAGGCTTATACAAGGTCCTAATTGCCTACTCCACAGATTCTCGATGCATGCGTGTTGTGATAACTGCACAACTTGTCAGGAACTCCTGAATAATGAGCATTTATGCCCTGCTATTGTGCTGAACTACATAATTTAGGTGTTCCGTGTGCCAGGTTTAAACAAAAGGCAACAAAATGATGTATGATTGCCGAAATTAGTCACACCGATTAAGTCCATTAAAACCAACACTGGAAAATGTAAAACAATACTGGGTTCTGTGATAAATACATTTGTAAATAGTTAGAAAAGCACGCAGGGAAATATTTCTTACCTAAGTGCATTTTGGGAATCAATTAAAGACCATTCTGTCCTGTTTCCCATGCTGACGCTTATTTACATGAGACCTAATGGATCAGAATGTTCTCTTACTAAGAAATGGAATTGTTTTCTGACAGCAACCAATGAAGCTCAGAATTTCGGGGCAAGCCTGAATTTGATTGGAGGCCAGGATGTGGTTTCAGAATAGGCAATGTAGGCATTGTTCTTGGGTGACCAGACCACAGTGCCTTGAAAAAGTATTCATAGACCTTGACATTTTCCTTGTATGTGATTGGGTAATCTTTGTAAAGTGAAACTAACCTCACCTCATTTACTAAGCTCTGGAGAAATTGCACTTGCAAAGTGCACTGTCTGTTTGCCTTTAGTAAATCAGCCCATAGTCCCTCATACAGTACCTACCACATTTTGCCATGTTACAACCAAAAACGTAAATGTATTTTATTGGGATGTTACGTGATAGACCAACACAAAGTGACACATAATTGTGAAGTGGAAGGAAAATGATAAATGGTTTTCAACATTTTTTACAAATAAATATCTGAAAAGTGTGGCGTGCATTTGTATTCAGCACCCTTTACTCTGCTACCTCTAACTAAAATTTAGTGGAACAAATTGCCTTCAGAAGTCACCTAATTTGTAAATAGAGGCCACTTGTGTGTAATTTAATCTCAGTATAAATACAGATGTTCTGTAAAGCCCTCCGAGGTTTGTTAGAGAACCTTAGTAAATAAATAGCATCATGAAGGCCAAGGAACACACCAGACAGGGATAAAGCTGTGGAGAAATTTAAAGCAGGGTTAGGTTATAAAAATATATTGCAGGCTTTGAACATCTCACAGAGCACTGTTCAATTCATCATCCCAAAATCGAAAGAGGATGGCACAACTGCAAACCTACCAAGACATGGCCGTCCACCTAAACTGACAGGCCGGGAAAGGAGAGCATTTATCAGATAAGCGGCCAAGAGGCCCATGGTAATCCTGGAGGAGCTGCAGAGATCCACAGCTCAGGTGGGAGAATCTGTCCACAGGACAACTATTAGTCGTGCACTCCACAAATCTGCCCTTTATGGAAGAGTGGCAAGAAGAAAGCCATTGTTGAAAGAAAACCATAAGAAGTCCCGTTTGCAGTTTGTGAGAAGCCATGTGGGGGACACAGCAAATATGTGGAAGAAGGTGCTCTGGTCAGATGAGACCAAAATTTTACTTTTTGGCCTAAAAGCAAAATGCCATGTGTGGCGGAAAACTAACACTGCACATCACCCTGAACCGTGAAACATGGTGGTGGTAGCAGAGGCGGCTCTAGGTTTTATGAGGCCTTAGGCAAATATTAGACATGAGGCCCCACTCACGCCCAAAATGGGAAAAATAATTCAAGCGATAGAAATCAACTGTATAAATTGCATATATTAAGAGCCTTAAATCCTATGAACTATGAATTCACAGTCTCTAGAATGTTCTCTAACCAATTACTCTTTAATCAAATATCATTACGCATATATATATATTATATGCATACAAATATATATATAACCCAGCACAGAGTCCCCCCTTACATCAGAGTCTGCAGGATTACCCCTTATAGCGCAAGGGGAACTTTTATGTAAAGGGGAGTGCTGCGGATCATGATGCAAGGGGGAATGTAAGGTGGGCTCCGATGACCAGAGATCACCTTACATCAGCATTCCCCTTTACATCAGGGTCCACAGAGTGAATGCACTAAGGTAAGAGGTAGGGTTACTGATATAAGGGGGAACCTTTATATCAGTGCGCCCTTACCTTACTGTAATCACTCCTCCTTACATCTCTGACCCCTCCTCAGACTGGCCTTGCAGCACTGTGACTGACCTCCTCTTAGGTGCACCGTGCAGGGCTCAGTCAGACAGTCCTCTCTGGGCTATAGCTTGGTGACTCTGGTTTCATCCTATATTATCCTCTCCACAGTTCACACATGTCTGACTCCTCCCGTGACCCCCGACCTAGCAGCGCTCCCGCTCTTGACTCTTCTGTAGGCTACCCCCCAGAGACTGCAGACATGATACAAGAGATGGTCGGAGACTGTGCGGACATGATACAAGAGATTATGGTAGTGACAAGCAAACTGTCACCCGGCTAACACGGCAACACCACATTGCTGCAGCAGCCACCAAACACTAGAGAACACTAGAGAAGCAGACACATTCACTTTGAGAGCCCTGCTGTGCATTCTGGGAGGTGTAGTCTCTGCAGAGCGCAGGCAGTGGCTAGTGTGTGGTATGGAGAACTACAACTCCTGCCATGCAATCTGGTGCCAGCTTTGGGAGAAGGCTAGGACGGCGGTGGAGCCTGCTATTGGATGCAGCTGATGAGATGTTCTCCATGTGAGGGGGGTGTTACAGCTGGCTGGAACCTCCATGGATTTACCCCAGTGTGTGCCGGCCTGCTCACTCCACCAGCCTGGGGACACTAAGGGTCGTCTTTAATATTAATCACTTCAACATCCCAAAAAACCAACACGCACATAGACTTATCTAAAAAATACTTTAATAATGTAAACATAATGATTTGGTTCACACTCACTGATTGCTCCAAGCTCACTGATTGGTTGCTAGAGGTTACTGCACATCATTACCTGTCACGTACCTGACGGTGGAGTCTGTCTTGTGCAGGGAACAACCGCTCTTGCGCACCCGATTCAAGGACCCCTGGTAGTGGGGACAGAGGCCCAAGAGTGCGGGATGGCACGAGGGCTGGAGGGTCACCGATGACGTAGCGATGCTCCAGGAGACGTGCAGGTAGAAGGATGGTCGTTCAGGCTGGGTCGGCAACAGGCTGGCAGGAAGGTACAAAGGATCAGGCAAAAGAGTAGTCAAAGTCCAAGCAAGGTTCGTTAACGGGCGGGCAGCAGAGGTACAAGGGAGCAGACAATCGGATGGTCGTGGGTAGCCGGGGTCGGTGCAGGTAGCAGACAGCAGGTCAGGACAAGCCGGGTCAACAGGAGGCAGAGAAATACGGGAACAGGTATCCAGAGCCGAGGCTTACAGGTCGGGAACGCTGTAGAGCGAGCAGCACTTGGTCTCAGAAGTCTCCAGGCTTAAATAGGCCCATTTGGCGCCGTTTTCCGGCGCGTGCGCGCGCACGGGAGCGCGCGCACACGCGCGAATGTGCGCACCACCGCGGAAATGACAGATTTTAGCCAGAAATGGTTCCTTTTCCTAACATTGCCCCCCCCCCAAGGGGCAGCCTCCGGATGCCTTACTGGGCATCACCACTCTGGCGACTTCTTTTGAAGGTCTGGATAAGTCCGGGGGCGTGGATGTTTTCTTCAGGTTCCCAGGAGTTCTCCTCTGGGCCGAACCCCTTCCACTTAATCAGGTACTGGGTTCCTCCGGCTCTCCGGCGACAATTCAAGATGGCCTCCACTTCGAACTCCTCCTCTCCGTTAACCAGGATAGGGTCAGGGGGACCCACCTTCCGACCAGAGAAAGTGTCCAGGACCATGGGCTTCAGCAGTGATGTATGGAAAACCGGGTGGATCCGCAGAGAAGAAGGTAGATCCAGCTCAAAAGCCACCCGGTTTATCTTCCTCTTAACTGGGAATGGTCCCAGAAATCTTGGACCCAATTTCTTGGAGGGGCAAGCCAATTTTAAATTTTTAGTGGAAAGCCAGAC
>BLSH010034226.1:677972-692494 GCA_018402905.1 Glandirana rugosa
TCTCATTTCCCCGACTTATGTTTACGTGCGGTGTGAAAAGTCTATAAATAAACATTTTTTACAACTTTTTGTAAATAGTAAAAGGAAGGTACCACAGTGCCTTGAAAAAGTATTCATAGACCTTGACATTTTCCTTGTATGTGATTGGGTAATCTTTGTAAAGTGAAACTAACCTCACCTCATTTACTAAGCTCTGGAGAAATTGCACTTGCAAAGTGCACTGTCTGTTTGCCTTTAGTAAATCAGCCCATAGTCCCTCATACAGTACCTACCACATTTTGCCATGTTACAACCAAAAACGTAAATGTATTTTATTGGGATTTTATGTGATAGACCAACACAAAGTGGCACATAATTGTGAAGTGGAAGGAAAATGATAAATGTTTTTCAACATTTTTTACAAATAAATATCTGAAAAGTGTGGCGTGCATTTGTATTCAGCCCCTTTACTCTGATACCTATAACTAAAATTTAGTGGAACAAATTGCCTTCAGAAGTCACCTAATTCGTAAATAGAGGTCACTTGTGTGTAATTTAATCTCCGTATAAATACAGCTGTTCTGGGAAGCCCTCCGAGGTTTGTTAGAGAACCTTAGAGAACAATCAGCATCATGAAGGCCAAGGAACACACCAGACAGGTCAGGGATAAAGTTGTGGAGAAATTTAAAGCAGGGTTAGGTTATAAAAATATATTGCAGGTTTTGAACATCTCACGGAGCACTGTTCAATTCACCATCCCAAAATCAAAAGAGGATGACACAACTGCAAACCTACTAAGACATGGCCGTCCACCTAAACTGACAGGCTGGGCAAGGAGAGCATTTATCAGATAAGCGGCCAAGAGGATCATGGTAGCTCTGGAGGAGCTGCAGAGATGCACAGCTCAGGTGGGAGAATCTGTCCACAGGATAACTATTAGTCGCGCACTCCACAAATCTGGCCTTTATGGAAGAGTGGTAAGAAGAAAGCCATTGTTGAAAGAAAGCCATAAGTTTGTGAGAAGCCATGTGGGGGACACAGCAAACATGTGGAAGAAGGAGCTCTGGTGAGATGAGACCAACATTTAACTTTTTGGCCTAAAAACAAAACGCTATGTGTGGCGGAAACGTAACACCACACATCACTCTGAACACATCATCCCCACCGTGAAACATGGTGGTGGCAGCATCATGTTGTGAGGATGCTTTTCTTCAGCATGGACAGGGAAGCTGATCAGTGTTGATGGGAAGATGGATGGAGACAAATACAGGGCAATCTTAGAAGAAAACCTGTTAGAGTCTGCAAAAGACTTGAGACTGGGGCAGAGGTTGACATTCCAGCAGGACAACAACCCTAAACATACAGCCAGAGCTACAATGGAATGGTTTAGATCAAATCATATTCCTGTGTTAGAATGGCCCAGTCAAAGTCCAGACCTAAATCCAACTGAGAATTTGTGGCAAGACTTGAAAATTGCTGCTCACAGACGCTCTCCATCCAATCTGACAGAGCTTGAGCTATTTTACAAAGAATGGGCAAAAATGTCCTCTCTAGATGTGCAAAGCTGGTAGAGACCTCCCCAAAAAGACTTGCAGCTGTAATTGCAGTGGAAGGCGGTTCTACAAAGTATTGACTCAGGGGGGCTGAATACAAATGCCCCCCACACTTTTCACATATTTATTTGTAAAAAATGTTGAAAACCATTTATCATTTTCCTTCCATTTCACAATTATGTGCCACTTTGTGTTGGTCTATCACATAAAATCCCAATAAAATACATTTACATTTTTGGTTGTAACATGAAAAATGTGGAAGGTACTGTATGAGGGACTATGGGCTGATTTACTAAAGGCAAACAGACAGTGCGCTTTGCAAGTGCAATTTCTCCAGAGCTTAGTAAATGAGGTGAAGTTAGTTTCACTTTACAAAGATTACCCAATCACATACAAGGAAACAAAATGCATTTTTTACACGTTTGGATGATGGGAGTCAGCAAAGGTTCCCCTCATTTACTAAGCTTTGGAGCAACTGTGCTTGCACAGTCTATTTGCTTTTAGTAAATCCACCCCTATATATCATGTATAATAACAGTTTTATACATAAACCTGCCAATTGCCAATTGAGTCTACCAAATGCCAATTGAGTCTTACCATTTACCCAGTCTGGTCCCATACACATCAGGGTGTAATTTATAAAAAAAAAAAATATTGCGGAGCTACTCATCCGTTGAAACTGCATACACATTCTGTGCAAATAGGGGCTAAACCGAATGTTATTAGCATTTTTTCCCTCCAGGGGGAACGTTTCGTGTTAATAAAAAATAGAATGAATCAGGAAAATAATATATTATGGCCACCAGATGGAGATAGAATAAACATTATGATTGTTGGCTCCACCTAGTGGTCATAACTCAGGGTTTTCCTGAATCACCCTACATTCTTTGAATGCATAACATTCAACCTGGAAATTTGTCCTCATTGGCACAGAACAAATGTACATACAGTTTCACAAGATGAATAGCTGTGCAAATATTTTTAAATGCACCCCATATAATCTAGTTTGTAAAAATTAGGTCTATAGGCAGATAGTGGATAGTTCTGCCCTGGTTGGGAAGTTTGGAGATAATTGTGTTTTCTCAGATTTTTCCTGGCAGTTTTTCTTGGGTCCGCCCCCCCCCCATCCTGTGTGCTATAAAATGAGATGGGGGCCCGGACCCGAGAGAGGGAGAAAACAGCAGAGCAGAGTGGAGCTCCCTGCCATTGCTGGAGTTGGGATTTCCAGTGCCATGCCGAGGTCAGAGTTCGCACTACCTAGGGGGACAGCTGGGACCTGAAGTCTACCCTGAAGATGCCAGTCCGGAACTCAGTCAGATATGGACTCTTTCCCCTGCAGGTATGCTGGGGCAGCCACAAGTCTAGTTAGGGATTAGGTGCATAGTTACATAATTAGTAGTCTGATTGAAAAGAGACACAATTCCATCGGGTTCAACCAATAAAAGGGTTAACACAAAATCCAAAAAAAAATCATAGAAAAAATAAAAAATATTCCTGGTCCCCGAGAGGCAATCAGATGTTCCCTGGATCAACGTTACATATTTTACCTGTTAGTATCCAGTTATATTATGTACATTTAGGAAAGAATCCAGGCCTATCTCAACCACTTGCCGACCGCTCGCTGCAGTGTGACGGCGGCAAGGTGGTTCGTTATCGCGAAACGCCTTCAGGGGACGGCGGCCGTGATCGCGTCGCGTGCACTGTGCGTGCACTGTTGTACGATTCGCCACAGGACTGATCACTCTACACGGCCAGGCCAATGATTTTTGGCCTGGCCCTTCCGATTGGTCCTGACGAATGACATTGCTCCTCTGCCTCTGTAATGTAAAGAGAGGCAGAGGAAGTGAGCTCAACTTCCTCCCCTTCAGTTTCAGCGAGTAAGAAGGAGCTTCAAAAACGTGAGTTGCACCAACACCACACTGACACCAGCACACATAGGCACATTTAAGCCTTTGATCGCCCCCTCATCGCCCCCCAGTTAACCCTTTCATTCCCTGTCACCCCTTGTCATAGTATCATATAGTGCAGTGATCTGATTTTTGGGGTCCCGTACGGTGATTGCGGTGATTGGATTTTGGGGTCCCGTACGCCGATAGGCTCCCAAAAAGTCTCACACATGGGGTATCCCCGTACTCAGGAGAAGCAGCAGAATATATTTTGGGGTGTAATTTCACACATACCCATGCCATGTGTGAGCAATATATCATTTCAGTGACAACTTTGTGTAATTTTGTTTTTTTTTTTGTCATTTTTCAATCACTTATGACAAAAAAATAAAATATTCCATAGACTCAACATGCCTCTCAGCAAATTCCTTGAGGTGTCTACTTTCCAAAATGGGGTCATTTGTTTTTGTTTTTTTTGTTGCTATCTGGGCATTTCATGGCCTCCGCAACTGAGATAGGTAGCGTGGGGTGAAGGAATAAATTATTGCCCTTAGAAATCCTGAAGGCAGTGATTGGTTTTCGGGGTCCCGTACGCGGATAGGCTCCCAAAAAGTTTTACACATGGGGTATCCCCGTACTCAGGAGAAGCAGCAGAATGTATTTTGGGGTGTAATTCCACACATACCCATGGCATGGGTGAGCAATATATCATTTCAGTAACAACTTTGTGTAATTTTTTTTTTTGTCATTTTTCAATCACTTATGACAAAAAAATAAAATATTCACTGTGCTCAACATGCCTCTCAGCAAATTCCTTGGGGTGTCTACTTTCCAAAATGGGGTCATTTGGGGGGTTTTGTACTGCTCTTCCATTTTATCACCTCAAGAAATGAGATAGGCAGTCATAAAATAAAAGCTGCGGAAATTCCAGAAAATGTACTCTAGATTGTAGACGCTATAACTTTTGCGCACAGCAATAAATATACGCTAATTGGCTTTTTTTTTTACCCAAAACATGTGGCTAAATGCATTGTGGCAAAAATGTATGACTAAAATTTTGTTTATTGTATTTTTGTAATAACATAAGGTTGAAAATATCATTTTTTTTCAAAATTTCTGTTCTTTTTTTGTTTATATCGCAAAAAATAAAAAGTGCAGTGGTGAACAAATACCACCAAAAGAAAGCTCTATTTGTGGGAAAAAAAGGACGCAAATTTTGTTTAGATACTGCATTGCATTACCGCGCAATTACCAGTTAAAGTGGCGCAGTGCCAAATTGAAAAAAGTGCTCCGGTCCTAAAGCTGGAAATCCTTTTGGGGCTGAAGTGGTTAAAGAAATCTACCCAGAACCAGCCCCTGAGGAAGACTGTTTCACATTTTTACAGTTCTTACTGTGAAGAACCCTTTCCATATTTGGGGATGAAATCTCTTTTCCTCTAAACGTAAAGAGTGCCCCCTTGTCCTCTGGGATGACCTTAACCAATTACCAAGGTTTTCCAGCTTTAGGACCAGAGCACTTTTTGCGATTTGGCACTGCGTCGCTTTAACTGACAATTGCGCGGTCGTGCGACGTTGCACCCAAACAAAATTTGCGTCCTTTTTTTCCACAAACAAAGCTTTCTTTTGGTGGTATTTGATCGCCTCTGCGTCATTTCTGATCGCCGCTATAAACAAAAGAAGAGCGACCATTTTGCAAAAAAAAACAAATTTCTTACATTTTTTTTCACCGGTTTTGGCCGATTTATATTCTTCCTCATATTTGTGATAAAAAAAAATCACAATTGGCGTTTATTTATTGGTTTGCGCAAAAGTGGCCGCGTTTACGGATGATGAGAATTAATTTCTGGGGTTTTTATTTTTTTTTTATTTTTTACTAGTAATGGCGGTGATCGGCGATTTTTAGCGGTACTGCGATATTGCAGCGGACATGTCGGACATTTTTGACACTTTTTTGGGACCAATGACATTTATTCAGCGATCAGAAATTTAAATGTCCACTGATTACTGTATAAATGTCATTGGCAGTGAAGGGGTTAACCTGGGGGGGGGGCTAGGGGTTAACTGTGTTCCCTGGGTGTGTTCTTACTGTGGGGGGGTTGGGCTACCATGGGCATGAGAGATCTAACTGATCCCAGTGACAGGGATCAGTAGATCTCCCATGCTTGCACTGTCAGAATGGGAAACCGCCGTGTTTATATCAGCGGTTCCCCATTCTTTGCCTGTAGCTGCTCATCACGGCTCGCCGGCGGACATCGGGTCCGCCCGAGCCGTGGGCACACTCCTCAGGAGTGCGGTAGGCGCGAGCTCCATAGCGGCCGTTCGCAGATCGCCGTCTTTTTACGGTGATTCGCACACAGCAACCACACTGCCGCCGTGAAAACACGGCAGGCGGTCGGGAAGTGGTTAAAATGGATAACTCAACTTCAAATTTATTACATGGACTGCTTATATATTTATACATGTTAGTCATATCCCCCCTATTCTCCTCTTCTCAACAGAGAATAAATTCAGTTTCTCTAATCTTTCCTCATAGCTGAGCTCCTCCATGCCTCTTATCAGTTTGGTTGCCCTTCTCTGCGCTTTCTCCAGTTCCCTGATATCCATTTTGTGAACTGGTGGCCAAAACTAAACTGCATATTCCAAATGAGGTCTTACTAATGATTTGTACAGGGGGGCAAAATGATGTCTCTATCTCTGGAGTCCATACCTCTCTTAATAGAAGAATGAATTTTGCTCACTTTGGAAACTGCAGCTTGGCATTGCATGCTATTATTAAGCTTATGATCTACCAGAACCCCCAGATCCTTCTCCACCATAGATCCCCCCAGTTGTACGTCCCCTAGTATGTATGATGCATGCATATTCTTAGCCCCCAAGTGCATAACTTTACATTTTTCAACATTAAACCTCATTTGCCACATAGTTGCCCAATTAAACATTGCATTGAAGTTAGCTTGTAAGTTGGAGACATCCTGTAAGAACGTTATTCCACTCCATAGCTGTCATTTGCAAAGACTGAAATGGTACTTTTAATCCTAAACTTTATATCATTTATAAGGAAATTAAAAAGTAAGGGTCTCAACACTGAACCTTGGGGTACCACTGATAACCTTAGACCAGGGATCTCTGCCTTAGACTATTCAGTGTTAATCATTGACCACTTATCTCTGAATTTTGGTCTCTTAGCCAGTTTTCTATCCATTTACAAATGGATCTTTCCAGGCCTGTGGACTTTACCTTTAAGAAAATACTGTGCACTTGAAGTTGTAATGTTTGGTGCTTTGAGTAAAGCTTTTGAAACGTTGTCTTTACCTGGTCTGAAGGTACTAAAGGGGTGTAATGCAAGTGACTGGCACATTCTACACATAGTCTACAGCTCGGGTCAGCTGAGCACATTGGGGTATGAAGACATCAGTGTAAGAATTAACGCGGTATGGCGTTTAAGCAAGTGGTTACCAAGGGTGACGTTTTCTCTAGCAGCCTGTCGTAAGCGTGTACATGTGACAGGTGACATGTCTCCCTTGCTGCAAGAGGCTGTTGTCAGCACTCTTTCTGTAGCAATCCATCTCCCATAGCAATGGGAGCAGATTTGCATCGCCGAGACCCTTGTCCTGTACACAGTTATAAGAGAGTTATTTTGATTTCTTTGTCTATCCCTGCATTAAAATCAAATAGGACAAAGAACCCAGCAAGAATATGTTCACAATATTAATCTCCTAGAGATGTGAGCATATGTTCCTCTGCACTGGTGTGTCATAAAGGAGACAAGGTTAAGGGTAACACTTTATACTGTACAATATGTGACAGCCTAGAATCAATAGTGGCAAAACCTATAATTCAATATGTTCGTAGGGCAAAAGATTCATGGGAAAGTTTCAGAACGTCAGGTGAAATATAATTTCAATTAAAGGCCACAAAGCATTATACCGCTGAGTCTGCAAAAAGCAGGGAGCAAAACTACCGACTGGAACAACACAGGGCCAGGAGAAAAAAAAATAGGGTTGGTTGTAAATTGTACATTTCGATTTGTGTCATGACCTAAATAAGCCAACTTCTTCTCTTTTCAGAAATACCTATTAGGTGCCTCAAGCGTCCAGAGGAATGCCGTAAAATTCATGTTCTCCTAATCGGGGCAGGGGAAAGGTGGGGAGAGGTCGGCAGTGCCGACGGTTAATGCTAACATCTTGGCTCTAGTGCCTGCAAATGTCAATGCCACAGCCTTCTGCCAAGTCATACTGTTTAATTTGCTTACATTGTAAATATAGGCAGAACTTTTTTAGCTTTGGATAAGGCTATCTCTTTCCCATTGGAGGGATTTCTCTATACTTCCTGTCCTGGAGATGTAATAAAAGTGGGAGGAGTTCCTCTCTTTGACAACTGTCATTGTAAAATGTGTTCCATTGGATCATTTAGGCTCAACTCTTGTTCTGGTCAGGACTGTCTTTAACCGGTTGCCGACCGCTGATCGGCATTTGACGGCGACAAGGTGGCTCTATTGCGCGAATCGCCGTCATATGCGCGCTCATTGTGTCCGGGGAGGGCCAGGGAGCGGGTGCAGCGGATTCGATCTCCGCCGGCCACCCGTGATGCCCCCCCGGAGTGAAAGAATGGAGGTCCGTGTAAGTAAACACGGACCTCCGTTCTTTGAGAGGGGGAAGGGCTGTGATCACAGCCTTCCTCTACATGGAGGCTGTGACCACTTTCCTTCCCCAGCTAGGGCAGTCCCCACACATTTAGAACACGCCCAGGGAACACAGTTAACCCCTAGAGTGCCCCCTGCAGGTTAACCCCTTCACTGCCAATGACATTTACACAGTAATCAGTGCATTTTTATAGCGCTGATCGCTGTATAAATGCCAATGGTCCCAAAAAAGTGTCAAAATGGTCTGACATGTCCGCCGCAATATCGCAGTACCGCTAAAAATCGCAGATCGCCGCCATTACTAGTAAAAAAAAAATAAAAACCCCAGAAATTAATTCTCATCATCCGTAAACGCGACCACTTTTGCGCAAACCAATCAATAAACCCCGATTGCGATTTTTTTTTATCACAAATATGAGGAAGAATATAAATCGGCCAAAACCGATGAAAAAAACATTTTTTATATTTTTTTTTGGATTTGTATTTTAGCAAAAAGTAAGAAATTTGGGTTTTTTTGCAAAATTGTCGCTCTTCTTTTGTTTATAACGGCGATCAGAAATGACGCAGCGGTGATCAAATACCACCAAAAGAAAGCTCTATTTGTGGGAAAAAAAGGACGCAAATTTCGTTTGGGTACAACGTCGCGCGACCGCGCAATTGTCAGTTAAAGCAACGCAGTGCCGAATCGCAAAAAAGAGTTCTGGTTAGGAAGGGGGCAAATCCTTCCGGGGCTGAAGTGGTTAAAGTGGAGTTCCACCCAGATTTTTTTTTTTTTTTCGTAATCCGTTCTGCTACACTGCATTAAAAACTACAATGCGTGTGATTAATAAAATCGCCGTTCAATTCGCTGATTTTTAATTTACTCACGTTAGTTTTTCTTCATTTCGGAGCGCTTCCATCTTCAAAGTGGGCATGTGAAGTCCGCTAGGAATCCGTTCCGGATAAGGTGTGGTTGGCTACCCAGCATGCACCTCCTGATCTCACACGTGCACAGTATACACAGGGTGTAGCACAGGAAGATTATCTTGATGCCATAACAACGGGTGGCGACGGAGGAAGTGCCCGCCCCGTTGTTATGGCAACCAAGATAATCTATCTCTCTATCAATCCTGCGGTGATGCCCACCTGGGAAAGATGACAAACATCTTCTAGGAGCCAAGGCGCGGCAGGATATGACGTACAACGCCACGGTCAAGAGGAGGAAGATTACAAGGGACAGCCTAGCAACAAGGGACACACAGTAAGTAAAAAAAAAAAACATGCCAAATGTTGTTAGACTTGTAGCAAGGGACTCAATCAGCTAAAGTTTACAATATGGGTGGAACTCCACTTTAAAGTGATTGCAAAGGCTCAAATTTTCTTTTAATAAAAATAACAAACATGTTCTACTTACCTGCTCTGTGCAAGGATTTTGCACTGAGCAGCCCCATACCTCCTCTACTTGGGTGCCCCGCTGGTGGTCTTGGATTGGCTGTCTCAGCTAATGAGGAGGGAGACAGCCGAGGCTCTTGTGCAACATTGCTGGATCAAGATGGGGCTCAGGTAAGTATTAGGGGGGCTGCTGTACACAGAAGGTTTTTTAGAATGCGTTAAGATAAAAAAACCTCCTGCCTTTAGAACCACTTTAACCCCTTCATGCCGACCATACACAAACCCCAGTGCACTGACGGTTTTTCAGTGGGGGCCGCATATATATCTCCTCCAGCACAGAGACCGGGGCCTCACTGATTGGGAGCCCGAAAATATCCAATTACGGGTCACCTGATCGCTGTGATAGTCTCTGATTGGCTATCACAGTGATTAGTAACTGTGAAGCCCGCCCCCCCCCCCCCCGTTTTCTGCCTCTGTGAATGGATGAGAGAGATACATTGTATCACTTTCTGTCTTTGCACAGACAGAAAAAAGTGGATGTAGAAAAAAAGTGGATGTAGAAAGAAATTAATAATTAAAAAAAAAAAAAAAAATATCCAGATGAAGGTTTGATTTCGGTCAGTGCCATGGTTAGTGTTTGGGTTAAGGTCAGGGTCAAAGGTCAGGGTCAGGATTTTTTTTTTTTAAATTAGTATAAGTGTCATTTAGTGTCAGTGTGTTTTAGGTGGGATTAGAAAAGCAAAATGCACACTATTGCTTCTGGGCTGTACTACGGGTTCATACAACAACTGACATACAAATATGGGGTATCGCTGCGATCGTCAGGAGCAGGAGAATTTATTTTGGGTTGTTCTTTGGTGGTAAGTTATGGTAGTAGCAAGAAATATGGAAGAAACTCTAGCAATGACACACGACCTGTTGTCTAACTACCACAAAACTTAGCAGGTCTGGTACTTTTGTTCTTTTCTTTATAGGCCATTAATGGGTACCTGAATTAACACTATTCTGATGTTTTGATACTCTATTTCTTGTTTTACATCTGATATTATTTGTGGCCACCATCTGATGGTCTTGGTACTTGAACCGTTTTGGCCACTTGACATTATTGATAAGATAGAACGAGTTCAGAGACGGGTAACAAAAATGGTGAAAGGTGTGGGGGATAAAACATATCAAGAGCGACTTCAGGAACTTAATATGTACAGTCTGGAGGAAAGAAGGGAGAGGGGAGACATGATTGAAACCTTTAAATACATCAAGGGGGTGAATAAGGTTCAGGAGGGCAGTCTTTTCAATATGAAAACAAAATCAAGAACACGGGGACCTCAAACTAACTGTAGGGAAGTTCAAAACGAATCTTAGAAAGTATTATTTTACTGAAAGGGTGGTTGCTGATTGGAATAAACTACCAACAGAGGTTGTGAGACAGTCAACAGTAAATGGCTTCAAACATGCTTGGGATAAACATAAATCTACAGACAGCAAGGTTAATGGGAAAAAAAACAAAAACAAATAAAAAACACATAAAAAAATTATTTTTCTGCCATCACTTTTCTATGTTTCTATATTATTTACCATTCGTTATGCCAATACCTTTAGTTTAATTATTTGTGTACTTTTGATTTATTCATTTGATCTGATGATTTCCTTTAACTTGTATTTTCCATAATATGGTCCTCTGTATGTGCACTACCTTTGTAATCTTTGATGTTGTTTATGGTAAAAAAAAAAAAGAAAAAAAATGAAATATACAGTTACAATTTTAAAAAAATATATTTTTTTTTTTACTATTTTGGCCCAATTTTCCTTTGGTAATAAAAAAAAATCAGGAGAAATCCATTACCATTTACCACCAAATAAAAGGCTGATTTGTCCTAAAAAAAACGCAGTATAATGGAAGTGTAGTGATGATATCTGAGGTTTTACTAACACATGTCAAAATTGCAAAATTGGGCTTAGGCATTTAGATTTGTTTTACCTTTTAGGCGCGAAGGGGTTAAAAAAACAGTTGAGGACAAGCCGCAATGTCAGACCGAAGCTACGTTATGGAGATGAGTATTATTTTGTATTTGGGGATTTTTTACAAACCCCAAATTTCTCCTTTAATCCTTTATACCTGGAACCGTCAAGCTTCAGTAAATGCTGATCTTTCCAGGTCAAATGTATGTTCCACATTTGCAATAACCCATGTCAGTGCGGAATATTGCCTCTTCCCTCCATTCTACAGCTTTGTATGTAGAGTTCACATCTTCAGACATAGAAACAAACACAAGAACTACTTTGAAACTCAATGTACTTTACAGCAGGATCTCTTCCAAACGGTAGCAGCTTGTGTATGAGGAGTGGATGTGGCAAGTCATCATTTTTATACTGGAAGTGCGCTCTGCCAAATTTTGCCTTTATAAATGGTATTTTACTACATTGGAGTGAGCTCATTGATAAGTCATAAGTGAAGCAGCTCAGTGAAACAAGAGTGGCCTCCAGTGGCCAGACCTGTATTGCGTTACAGACTGCGTCCCCCAAGGATGAGCTGTCACTGACTATTCCAGACTTCTAGCAGCTTTTTTTAAAAAAAAACGCTTTCTGTTCAGTATCTGATGATTAATTTATTAAAGAGGTTTTCCGGTTATTTAAAAAAAAGAAAAAAATAGGACTCTATCATTATAGCAAATGCTATGATTTGTTTAGGATGGCTATAGCGCTTAAAGTGGAACTTTAATCAGAAAATAAAGTCCTGTTACATCACTTCAAGCTGGCTCCTTTTGCAGCTATAGATACACTATATTACCAAAAGTATTGGGACGCCTGCCTTTACATGCACATAACCTTTAATGACTTACCAGTCTTAGTCCGTAGGGCTCAGTTATTGAGTTGGCCCACCCTTTGCAGCTATAACAGCTTCAACTCTTCTGGGAAGGCTGTCCACAAGGTTTAGGAGTGTCTATGGGAATGTTTGACCATTCTTCCAGAAGAGCATTTGTGAGGTCAGACACTGATGTTGGACAAGAAGGCCTGGCTCGTAGTCTCCACTCTAATTCATCCCAAAGGTGTTCTATCGGGTTGAGGTCAGGACTCTGTGCAGACCAGTCAAGTTCTTCCACCCCAAACTTACTCATCCATGTCTTTTTGGACCTTGCTTTGTGCAGTGGTGCGCAGCCATGTTGGAACAGGAAGGGGCCATCCCCAAACTGCTCCCACAAAGTTGGGAGCATGATATTGTCCAAAATGTCTTGGTATGCTGACCCCTTAAGAGTTCCCTTCACTGCAACTAGGGGGCCAAGCCCAACCCCTGAAAAACAACCCCACACCATAACCCCCCCCCCCCCCTCGACAAATGATTTGGACCAGTGCACAAAACCAGGTCCATAAAGACATGGATGAACAAGTCTGGGGTGGAGGAACTTGACTGGCCTGCACAGAATCCTGACCTCAACCCAATAGAACACCTTTAGGGTGAATTAGAGCGGAGACTGTGAGCCAAGGCCTTCTCGTCCAACATTAGTGCCCAACCTTACAAACACACTTCTGGAAGAGTGGTCAAACATTCCCATAGACACACTCCTAAACCTTGTGGACAGCCTTCCCAGAAGAGTTTAAGCTGTTTTTTTATATATATATATATATATATATATATATATATGTGTGTGTTTTATATGCCAACTCAATATTGAACCCTACAGACTAAGACTGGGATGCCATTAAAGTTCATATGCGTGTAAAGGCAGGTGTCCCAATACTTTTGGTAATATAGTGTATGTACAATATTGAAAAACAGTGACTATACTGTTTAAAATACAATAATACACTATCTAACTCACGTTCTGCACATGCTCAGTTGCTCCCTGTTTTTTGTTGCTGTACCAAATAAGAGCCACTAGAGGCTGATCTGCTGACAGCCTAAAGATTTACTGTTGCCCAGGGGCTCTGGGCTTCAGCAGAATTGCAGCCTGCAGCAAGAAGAAACAGGAGCAATGCTGGAAGCAATTTACAGCAGAAACTAATTTTGGAAGCATAATTATTAATGTGGATTGTATGTTATTTATTAACTACCTGGCATCCGCGCTATAGCCGAATGACGGCTACAGCGCGGCTCTAAAATGCCGGGAGGACGTCAATAGACGTCCTCCCATTCGGCTCGTGCTGGGCGCGCTCCCGCGGGCGCGAGCGGCGCGTGCACGTGCCGCCGCACACTGCGGGAGCGTGCCCGCGGGACGGGCGGACCCGATGTCCGCCGGAGACCCACGATCTCCTTTCAGAGAGGAGGAACGGGGAACCGCCGAAGTAAACACGGCGGTTCCCCGTTCTGTGAATGGGACATGACAGATCTACTGATCCCTGTCACTGGGATCAGTTAGATCTGTCATGCCCCTGTCAACCCCGCCCCCCCACAGTTAGAACACACCTAGGGAACATAGTTAACCCCTTCACTGCCCCCTGCAGGTTAACCCCTTCACTGCCAATGACATTTACACAGTAATCAGTGGACATTTAAAATTCTGATCGCTGTATAAATGTCATTGGTCCCAAAAAAGTGTCAAAAACGTCCGACATGTCCGCCCCGATATCGCATTACCGATAAAAATCGCAGATCGCCGCCATTACCAGTAAAAAAAAAAATAATAAAAACGCCATAAATCAATGTCCATAGTTTGTAGGCGCTATAACTTTTGCGCAACCCAATCAATAAACGCCGATTGCAATTTTTTTAACCAAAAATATGTAGAAGAATACATATCGGCCAAAACTGATGAATAAATTTGTTTTTTATTTTTTATTTTTGGATATTTATTATAGCAAAAAGTAAAAAGATATTTTTTTTTTCAAAATTGTTGCTCTTTTTTTGTTTATAGCGGCGATCAGAAATGACGCAGAGGGGATCAAATACCACCAAAAGAAAGCTCTATTTGTGGGAAAAAAAGGACGCCAATTTTGTTTGGGTGCAACGTCGCACGACCGCGCAATTGTCATTCAAAGAGCGACAGCGCTGAAAACTGAAAATTGGTCCGGGCAGGAGGGGGGTTTAAGTGCCCAGTAAGGAAGTGGTTAAAGAACATTATTTTTTATCAAGCTGCTATAGGTTATGCTTTAAAT
>BLSH010034226.1:705341-720356 GCA_018402905.1 Glandirana rugosa
CTACTGGCTTCTTAAGAAAGGGACTACTTCTTTTGTGGGAAGTGTTGTCAACCGGTCTAGTTCTTGTGAGAGGTCCTCCATCCACATACACACAGTTTCAGTTGTTAGTTCTCTTCTGAAGTGGTCTCAGTTATGTCTCCCAAGTAGCGTTCTACATTTGGTAACCACTCGGAGTTTTTGTCCTTCCGGTCTAATCTCAAACGGTTTGTTGTAGATCTTTTTCGTAAGTGTCAAGACCTTGTTGTAGGATACTGGTTCTAGTTGAACATGGTCTCACTACCCTTCTCTTGTCATACCTCTTCCTTTCCTTGACGAGTACTAGGTTTCGTATGGCCATGACACTACCACCACCATGCTTCACTGATGAGGTGGTATGCTTTGGATCATGAGCAGTTCCTTTCCTTCTCCATACTGTTCTCTTCCCATCACTCTGGTACAAGTTGATCTTGGTCATAGGATGTTGTTCCAGAACTGTGAATGCTTTTTCTAGATGTTGTTTGGCAAACTCTAATCTGGCCTTCCTGTTTTTGAGGCTCACCAATGGTTTACATCTTGCGATGAACCCTCTGTATTGACTCTGGTGAAGTCTTCTCTTGATTGTTGACTTTGACACACATACACCTACCTCCTGGAGAGTGTTCTTGATCTGGCCAACTGTTGTGAAGGGTGTTTTCTTCATCAGGGAAAGAATTCTTCGGTCATCCACCACAGTTGTTTTCCGTGGTCTTCTGGGTCTTTTGGTGTTGCTGAGCTCACCGGTGCATTCTCTCTTTTTAAGGATGTTCCAAACAGTTTATTTGGCCACACCTAATGTTTTTGCTATCTCTCTGATGGATTTGTTTTGTTTTTTCAGCCCAATGATGGCTTGCTTCACTGATAGTGACAGCTCTTTGGATCTCATATTGAGAGTTGACAGCAACCGATTACAAATGCAAATAGCACACTTGAAATGAACTCTGGACATTTTATCTGCTCCTTGTAAATGAAATAATGAGGGAATAACACACACCTGGCCATGGAACAGCTGAGCAGCCAATTGTCCCATTACTTTTGGTCCCTTAAAAAGTGGGAGGCACATATACAAACTGTTGTAATTCCTACACCGTTCACCTGATTTGGATGTAAATACCCTCAAATTAAAGCTGCAAGTCTGCAGTTAAAGCACATCTTGTTTGTTTCATTTCAAAGCCATTGTGGTGGTGTATAGAACCAAAAAGATTAGAATTGTGTCAATGTCCCAATATTTATGGACTTGACTGTATCTTGCTAATAGACTTAAGACGGCCCGCACGAAAACGAGAATAGCCTACCTGCTCCACCCGACCTCCCAACATAAAATAACCAACCCCCAAGCCATAGCTGACCAATTTGCTGACTTTTACAGTTCGCTGTACAACATGCAATGACCAGGCGACCCCTCAACCCACAGAGGAAGACATACAAAACTTCCTACAAACACTAAACCTTCCCTCACTCTCTAAAACACAACTAGCCGAACTAAATGCCCCATTTACATCCCGGGAAATTAAATCCATCATTAAAACACTCCCTAACGGGGAATCTCCCGGTCCAGATAGCCTTCCCAATGAGTACTTCAAAATATTAAACAAAATTCTCTCTCCATATCTACAACTGTCCTTTGCAGTCCTTTGCATTCCCACCCAAGATGCTCAAAGCATACATTGTAACACTACCCAAACCAGGAAAAGACCCCATGACACTGGCAAATTTCAGACCGATATCACTATTGAACTCAGACATTAAGATATATACGCAAAACTGTTAGCCAAGCGCCTTAACAAATTTCTACATATCAACCATTTGTTGGCAGCGACCAGATGGGATTTGTGAGAGGGCAGCAGACCTCAGATGCCACTAGGAGGCTTGTAAATGTTATACACTATGCAGAAAAAACTTGAATGCCTTCTCTGCTATTGTCAATTGACACAGAGAAGTCATTTGATAGAGTACACTGGAGGTACATGTATTATGTACTTAGGAAATTTGGTTTCCAGGGACCTTGTCTGAATGCAATTTTAGCACTGAACTCCTGTCCCACGGCACAGGTGCACACATCTGGCCTCTTGTCCAAACCATTTCCAATCTCAAATGGGACTGGACAGGGTTCCCCACTTTCCCCCTCCATATTTAATTTGATGATAGAACCTCTAGCAGAAAAGTTACGCACACACCCTTTGATTACTGGATTTCAAATTGCTTCACGCTCCCATACCATCAACCTATTTGCGGATGACATTATCCTATTATTAATGAACCCAACATCATTTCTCCCCAAGGCCCATAAAGTTATAGGGGATTTTAGCAGAATCTCATACTATAAAGTAAACTTCACAAAATCCCTTATCCTAGATTTAGGAGTCCCTAAACACACCAAAAGGAAACTTGAGCAACATCTCCCCTACAAATGGACAGACCAAAGTATTCAATACTTGGGAATCAAGCTAACACCCAAAACAACAACCTTAGTTACCACAAATTACAACACTCTCATGACCAAAATAGATGAACAACTAACAGCAATATCCAAGAAGGCGCTGTCATGGTTTGGACGACTAGCAGCCTTTAAGATGTCAATCCTACTCCAGATTTGTATATCTTCCGAGTCCTCCCCATCCAAACTCCCTCTCACTTCTTACAAACCCTGTCGAGTCTATGGAAATTCATCTGGGGTGGAAAACGGGCCAGATGTCTAGCCAAAACTTAATTACTCACAAATCCGTGTGAGGAGCTGGCCTGACAGACATAGGAGACTACTTTTGGTCAGTCAGGATGGACCAAATCGGAGAATGGTTCCGGTGAGTCAAACGCACCTTTGTGGGTAGAGCTGGAGAGAGAGTTAGCCCCAATCAAGGACCTAAAATCATTCCTGATAGGAGACGCATGGAAACCATGGCCCATGCAAGACCTCTCACCTACCATTTATGTATCACTGCAGGCATGGAGATTACTATTAAACCATAATAGCAACTCCACCCCAGTGCCTGACCTACAACCCGATTTAAAAACGTTAGCAAATAGAATGCCCATGATTTCTATAAGACAAATTTGAGACTGTGGGATCTCCACACTGCAAGACCTTCTCTCTAGCTGTACCCCCAAACCAATTAATAAGCTGATCGAAGAATACAATATTCCAAAAAGCCTGCATTTCACTATAGCAAGAACATTAAAGTTCCTAAGAAGCCACGCTGTCCCTACACTCAAAATTCCTCAACCAATATGGGACTACTACAAATCTCATGCACCCGAAACCAAGGGCATAACACTCTTTTACAACATGCTTCAAAGAAAACAGGTCTTCCGCAAAACCAATACCCATTTAAAAAAAGAGATCTAAAAAAGTCCTTCTCACAAGCCCAATGGAGAGCGGCATTTAAGAGCATTTCCAAGGCTACACATAGCACCAGTCACTGGGAGATGATGCTGAAAATACACAACAGATGGCAGTACACACCGGACAGATGGCCCTCATCTTCTCCAGGTCTTCACCCGATTGCTGGCGCAACTGCGTTCAACACGGACATCTGTTGCATGTATTCTGGGAATGCCCCAACATAAGAAGACTTTGGAACCAGGTCTTCCAACTAATATCCAAAACAACCGGCTGCTTATCCAAGCCTAACTCAGAGTTAGCCTTGCTCCATATCGGAATAGACAACTTTCCACCGGAAAGCAGAGTAGTAACTACCCACATCCTCCTGGCAACGTGCACATTGATACTCCAAAGCTGGAAAGGAGACAAAGCCATCAATGTGTCCAAAGTAAAACAACTAGTTCAAAGACACTTCACCCTGGAAAGCCTCATAGCATTTAATTCACTATTAGGACTGTTCTTTGAGAAGACTTGGAGCATCTGGACAACATATATGGGAAATCACGACCAAGGAGTCACCCATTAAATCCCAACTCTGACTTTACTCCAAACCCCCCAAACTTGAATAGGTAACCAGTACATTACACTGTGCATATTATGCCTTGTATACTACACACTGTTTATTATTCTTCAGTACATTACGTTATGATTGCTTTGTTTTGTTCATTTCTTCAAAACAAATAAAAATTTATTGAAAAAAAAACCCCTAAGACTTCTACTAGGCAGTCATCATCTTGCATATGAGCAGTCCCAGCAGACTAATGTAGCACTCTCTAGTGTGCTAGAATATATTTTTGTTAGTGTAGTAAAACTGTTCAGGCTTGGCTGGCAGCCAAGCATGTGTTTGTTTTTCTGGGTCACTTCCAGAAAAATGGGTGTGGAAGTGAGGAGGAGCTGTCTGGAGTATTCTGAGGGCCCTGACCAATCCACAACAGATGGGTTGGCAGAGGGCAGGCCCGCTCAAATACTCAGGGTCAACCCAGCTGGGGCAGTGGAGTTTGAGTGGAAGCTAGAGATGGAGTGTTAGCCTGTTGGTAGCCCCCTAGTCTGGGGGTGGGGGGTGACCTCGGGCCTGGGCTCAGAGGAGGAAGGAACCTCTCTTCATGACACACAGAGGTGTCCTGACCTGAGGAATGTGAGCAGGACAAGGACAAGAGGAGAACACAGCTGGGCAAATCTCCAGGGAAGAAGACAGCCAGGTGGGCTGGTGAGTGTTACAGTCGAGAGAGGACTGAGTGGTATGCCTGAGAGCACTAGGGAGTGCAGTCTGAGATGGATGCAGAGTCAGTCTGGGAGGACTGTGGAAGTTTAGCCAAAGGGGCTGGAGAAAGGGGTAGCTGCAACCAGATGGGCTGGCAGTGCCTGAAGAGTTGGTGCTGGGATCAGTAGCCACAGAAGATGGACAGCTGGACACTAGGACTTTGCTACACAAAAAAGGGGCCTGCGGTCCCTGCCTGTAATGGGCTTTTGCTTCTTATCTTACTAAGCCTTTTGTCAGATTATCCAACAGTGTGCCAGCTGGTCCTGGGAGTTGTAGTGCAGCAACCAAGAGATGTGCAGGAGACAGAGGCAAGTGTACACATGTAAAATAGTAAATAGTTGTGTCCCTGAAGATTGCTTCTTTTGCTAAAAGTCAAGTGGACATCCCATAATATCCCTATCCAAGTTTATTCCCTTCAATAAAACATAAAAACAAAGCACTGGACAGTTGTTCTGACTCAAGTCTGCTGTGAAGATGTGGTTTGTATGGCTGTGCAGGGTGGGGGATCCCTTTACACTTGTAGCTCCTTAGGGGGTGTGCTACACTCAGATCTGTCACTAAGGTGTCATTCTTTAGTACAACTCTCTGGCACCCTCCTAAGTAGGTGCTATGTTAGGTAAATTTAGCTACTGGCTCAATGTAATCAGTTGAGTTGCATGTGACTGTTTTGGTCTGTTCTGTGTTTCACTGGCTGCAGGATTGACTGCTTTCTCTGTCTGTCTGAAAAGGTTGTGGAAGATAGTGGGCTGGGAGAGTCAAATCAGCAGCTGAATAGTTATGCAGCCCCAGCCAATTCCTGGGGAGAGGTACCCAGATGGTTGCTGGGAAGGAACATAAATACTCTGAGACTGAGAGTTGAGGGGGTCTGTTTCCTAGAGGAGTTAATCTGGGGCTGGAGGGCTCCTGCCCTCCCAGCAAGCTTGCCATGTGTCTGCTGTTTATCAAAGTCCTAACTGGGCTAGCTGGGGGGACCTGTTTTCCTGAAAGTTGCTGGAGCTTAAAGAGTGACTTTCGTATAGGTATCTGGTCTGGTATCACTGGAGAGATGTGTGGAAAATATTGTAAGGAGGCATCCAACTATCCAAAGACATTAGTGAGTAAAGACTTCAGTAGGAGATCCCTGAGACTGTGTGATGCTGTTATCCCTCGGGTGCTAAAGCCAGTATTGCTCAAAGGGGACATTGTAACTGGTGCCCCGGAATAGCTCAGTCCATTATTTGCTTATGCAAGAACACAAAAACAAGGAGTGCCACTCTAGTTGCCAAATGTACAAATGAAACTATGGTCTTTTTTTCCAAGTGAATAAAAAATATTTTATGGAAAGAAAAACCACTGCAAGTAAGCATTTAAAATACTTGCTTTTACCTAGTTACATAGTTACATAGTAGTTACATAGTCGGTGAGATTGAAAAAAGACACAAGTCCATCCAGTCCAACCTGTGAGTGTGTGTACCCCTGTATGTTGTGTTCGTTTAGGTGCCCATGTAACAATTTTTTTTAATTATTGATGTTCCCCGCTGTAACCACTGCTGGTGTAAGAGAATTCCACATCCTTACTGCTCTTACAGTAAAGAACCCTCTACGCAGTTTAAGGTTAAACCGCTTCACTTCTAAATTTAACAAATGGTCGCGCAATTTTTTAATTCCCTTTCACTGAAAAGTTTTTTCCCTATTAAGAGGTCACCAGCACGGTATTTGTAAATTGAAATCATATCCCCTCTCAAGCATCTCTTCTCCAGAGAGAATAAGTGCTTTGCAGTCTTTCCTCATAGCTGGGATCCTCCAGTCCCTTTATTAGCTGTGTTGCCCTTCTCTGGACCCTCTCCAGTTCCAGCACATCCCTCCTGAGGACTGGTGCCCAGAATTGGGCGGCATACTTAAAGTCTTGTATAGTGGGAAAATTATTGTTTTATCTCTGGAGTTAATCCCCCTTTTAATGCATGCCAATATTCTGTTTGCTGTGCCTGCAGCAGCTTAGCATTGCACTCCGTTGTTGAGCCTATCATCTATTAGGACCCCTAAATCCATTTCCATCCTAGATTCGCACAGAGGTTCACCTCCTAGCGAGTAAATTGCATTCCAATTTTTAGCACCCAAATGCATTATTTTGCATTGTTCTACATTAAACCCTATTTGCCATGTAGTTGCCCACCAAATTAATTTGTTTAAATCTTCTTGCAAGGTTTCCACATCCTATGTAGAAGTTATTGCCCTGCTTAGCTTTGTATTGTCTGCAAACACTGAGCTTGAGCTACTTACCCCATCCCTCAGATAGTTTATGAATAGATTAAATAGGATTGGTCCCAGGACAGAACCCTGGGGGACCCCACTTTCCACACCAGACCATTCCGGGTACTCCCCATTTAACACCACCCTGTGGACTTGCCCCCGTAGCCAGTTTTCAATCCAGGTACTCACCCTATGGTCTATGCCGACAGACCTTAGTTTGTACAGAAAATGTTTATGGGGAACTGTATCAAATGATACATTGAGTGATACACGCAAATGATACAGTGAGTTTAGCGTATTGAACGCTTGTGGCTATGTCTAAACACCGGAGGTAACATTATTGTAGTATGTATGGATTGTTATGTTTACTAAATGTAGACCCCGCCCAGATGCTCCCACCAATGATCAGTGAGTAGCTGACAATGTGAAATGAAAGTGAGGCTTGGAACTCACGCTGGGAGAGGAATCTGGGTGTGGTCTCTAAAGTGGATTGGTTATCTTATTTATAAATTGAGCATGGTGAGAGCAGGTCACCCATACCCCTGTTGAAGTCCTGGCGGACGAAACGCATCGGGTGAGGTGGACCTGTCTGTCTAGCACTACGCTCTATGTTCTTTTGATTGGAATTCCATATCGCTTGTTTATCGCTTGTACAATGTAAGTGTGATTCTTTTAATAAATTCCCACTGGTCAACAGTATAACACTATGTAGACCTTTTATATTCCATTGAGGCACGTTGATTTTGGGGTTGTCATTGTTCCTTGAGATCTGTCGGCGGATGACTTGTCTCCAACAAGACTGGATGTGGAAATATCGTTAAGGATATGCTGAGGCCTGTCGGAGCACTCTGGTCAATTATCTTCTGTGCTCATTAACCTCTTATCTCTGGTAAGAGTATTTTTACATACATGGTGGAGGTGCACAGTGCATGGTGGTGTATCACGATCCGCTGGAAGTAACAGTCACACTTTGGTGCCCTAAGGGGTGAAGGTTACCATATTCATATGAACTTAATTTTTACTTTTACTTAATTCATATGTTTGTTCATCATGGACTCACAATAATCGGACATGTTTTTGCACATCTATCACCCATAGATGTTTGGGTTATAGTATCTGGATCGACTAGGGAGTTTTCTCTGGTCTATTTTTTTGGTACTTATTTATTTTAGCGCTACACTTTATGATTTTTAAGAACTGTATCAAATGCCTTTGCAAAATCTAGATACACCACATCTACATGCCTTCCTTTATCTAGATGGTAAATTACTTCTTCATAGAAGGTTAGTAGATTGGTCTGGCAAGAACGATTCTTCATGAATCCATACTGATTACTGCTAATGATACAGTTTTCATTGCTAAAATCTTGTATATAGCCCCTTATCATCCCCTCCAAGAGCTTGCAGACTATTGATGTAAGGCTACCTGGTCTAGTTCCCAGGGATGTATCTCGGCCCTTTCTTAAATATTGATGCTACATTGCCTTTTCTCCAATCAGTTGGTGCCATTCCAATCAGTAGACTGTTCATAAAAATTAGGAACAATGGTCTGGCTATCACTTGGCTGAGTTCCTTTAGGACCCTCGGGTGTAATCCATCTGGTCCCGGTGACATGTTAATGTTAAGTTTAGCAAGTCTATCTCTAATTCTGTCCTCTGCTAGCCATAAGGGTGCTTCTTGTGACATGTTAATGAGATTAACATTACCATTTTGGTTACTGAACCCCCCCGTTTCCCTTGTGAAGACTTAGGAGAAGAATAAATTCAAAACCTTCGCCATCTCTCCATCTTTTGTAACCAGATTCCCTTCCTCATCCTTTATTGGGTCAATATGTTCTAATCTCCCTTTCTTACTATTTATATACCTAATTAGCTCTTTTGAATTTATTTCCCATTGGAATGCACTGCCCAATACCTTTATTTAAAATGTTCGTAAAGCACTCCCATTTTTCCTCTGTGTTCTTTGTTCCTAGGAGCAAAAAACGTAATTTAGGGAAGTTGGCTCTTTTGAAATTCATTGTGTTTGTATTACCCTTGTGTTTCCTATTTGTGTGATTTATACTGAAACTAATTGACCCGTGGTCGCTGTTTCCTAAGTTGCCCCGTACTTCCACATCCGCTATTAGGTCTGTATTATTAGTAATCAGTAGGTCTATTAATGCTTAGTTTCTTGTTGGTGCATTTACCATCTGACCCATGAAATTGTCCTGCAAGACATTTAGGAAATGGCGAGTCTTAGATGAATGCGCAGTTCCTTCCGCCCAGTCTATATCTGGATAATTAAAATCCCCCATTAAAATGACACTTTCCATCCTTGCCGCCATTCCAAACTGTGATAGAAAGCCCGCCTCCCTCCCCTCTCTCTGGATAGCATACTCCCAGAATTACTTTCCCCTCAGTTTCCTCCCTTTGAAGCTCTACCCAAAAAGATTCCACCTCCTTCCTTGCTCCATTAGTGATGTCGTTCCTCACATGTTCCTTGCACATGATTCTTGATATACAAGCATACCCTCTCCCTTTTTTACCCTCCCTATCTCTGCAATATAGGAAATATCTTTGAATTGGTTGCCAGCCAATCATGAGAGCTGTCTCTGTCTCCGAAATTCCCTCAAAATCCTCCTCCTACATCAGCAGCTCCAATTCTCCCATTTTATCAGCCAGACTTCTGGCATTAGTGAATAAGCCTCGTAGTTTTGTCCAGTCCCATACTATCTCCTTGCTGGATGTTTTGGGGCTGCAGTTTGGATTTGTCAAGTTACATACCTTGGGTTTAGGTACTCTAGTTACCCTACCACTAATGCCCCCAATACTACCCTCCAAAACTTGTTCCACGCTGGCTATCTCTACATCTGGGCCCTCCCTCTTCGCCTAGTTTAAAAGCCCCTCTAACTTCCATCTTCTCTCCCAGCTGAACTGCACCCTCCCCATTCAGGTGCAGTCTGTCCCTGCTAAAGAGACGGTAACCAACTGAGAAGTCGGCCAGTCCACCAGGAACCCGAATTTGCAATTTTTTAAGTCGGTGACAGGGTCTCTTTAACTACTTGCTGACTGCGCTATAGTTGAATGACGGCTACATCGTGATTGCGCCCGCTGCTGGGTGTGGGCGGCATGCTCTGTGTTTGCATTATCCTGTGGACACTGATGATCACAGATTGAGGGAAAGAGCCAATCAGAGGCTCTTTACCCCATGATCAGCTGTGTCCAATCACAGCTGAACATGATGTCAACAGAAGCCAGTTACTGACTCTCTTCACCACTCCTTCTCACACTGTCAGCATGTGGAGGAGAGGAGAAAAGAGATGATGATCGGCTTCTTCCAAACTCTATCTGTCAATCTGTGCCCACCACTGCTGCCAATTAGTGCCCACCCTGCTGCCAATCTGTGCCCACCAGTGTCTCCTCATCAATGTCACCTATCAGTGCCACCTACCAGTGCCCTTCAGTGCCACCTTCCAGTGCCCATCAGTGTCGCCTATCAGTGCCCCTATCGGTGCCCACCATGCCACCTATCAGCACAGCCTCATCAGTGCCTCTTAATCAGTGCCCACCAGTGCGGCCTCATCAGTGCCTATCAGTGCAGCCTATCAGTGCCCATCAATGGTGCCTCATCAGTGCCCACCAGTGCAGCCTATCAGTGCCCATCAGTCCAGCCTCATCAGCGCACATCGATGAAGGAGAAACATTTTAAAACAAACTATGAAAACTTTTTTTTTTTTTCAAAATTTTTGGTCTTTATTAATCAATTTGCTTTATTTATACCACCAAAAAAAAGCTTTATTTGTGTGAAAAATATGATAAAAATGTCATATTGGTACAGTGTTGCATGACCGCACAATCGTCATTCAAAGTGCAACAGCGCTGAAAGCTGAAAATTGGCCTGGGCAGGAAGGGGTGAAAGTGTCCAGTGGGCAAGTGGTTAAGCTAATAAACCATGTTTATTGTACGTCTTGGTGAAAGTAAATTGTTAGCAGTTAGTGTGTATTTAATATTCAATAGTGACTCGATCCACAGTTCAGTTTTCCCCCACCGCCTCTACCCCAAATACCCATTCATCAGTCATATTATTTGTAGGAATGAAAAATCGGAAAACACAGAGAAGCACAAATAGACCATAGCATTTCAATGTTTCACACCAACATGATTAATAAATGAAAAGGGAATTGTTATTTACGTTCCAGTTATTCATTCCTCCAGGAACCCATGTTAGCATTTAAAGCCGCTGCTTACAATTATTTCCACTAAATCATAGCATTGATTTGCCATGATGTTCTCAACTTCATCAACTATTACATATTGATGCAAAGAGGCTCTGAATGCTTGTTGTAAGCTTTGAGTCAAGAACAATTAACGAGAGGCAGCATTTCTATTTCAGACACTTAATTGAGCTCAGTGTCATAGGTAAGTAACGTTTTTCTCTTTCAAGGCAGTGAATCTTTCTGATCTATATAATCTATATATTTAAAGGGCTGCTGACCATATAATATAAGTGGTTCTGTATGAGGGAGTTTGACACTGATGGGTTGAGTCACTCATTTTATTTTTCTGCACTTTAAATTGCAGCTCTGCCCACCTGCAGTGGCCATGGTATGTAAGTCTTGCTCTTTCTCATTAATGGACTTTCTTTTTTTATGTGGTGCACCCCCGAAGGAGCCGATTTTAATGAACTGGTTCCTTCCCCCAGAATTTTAGTGCAGAAGCTGCCAGGCACACATCATTCTCACTCGATGAAACAGTCTTCAGAATGTATTTTATGTATTTTACTGCTATTAATAGAGGTCTATGCACATCTCTAGGCTTGGAGCTTTGGTAAGACCTTTTGGAGGTGGCATCAAATGTGCCCTTTTTCATAGTGTTACCACCTCTTGGTTTAATTAAAGAAGACAAGGGTGAAAATGAAATCATTAATTCACCAACAGGGGGGAGATAACCCTTAAAGTCTGTTGCTGCTGACAGTAAGCCTTGTGGTAAGTTCTAACAGGAAACCATACTTGAATTTACATGGGTTTAGTACCCCCTTCTCAAAATCCATACAGGTGTGCATACTTCAAAGCTTGGATCTTTGGTAAGACCCCTTGGAGGTGAAATTGTGTTGGTCCTTATTTCATTATATTACCACCTTTTGATGGTAACACCTCTTTGCATTAGCCAAAATTATGATCACAAATCAAAAGCTCCAGTACCTAAAGTCACAATGTGGCCACATCAGTTGCATCGAGTGGTACGATAATTAGTTATTGGGGTGACCCAACTGCCAGATCATTAGAAAGTGATAGAGTGTACCAACAAATATAGATCTTGGAACAAGAAAGTAAAAAAAAGGTAGAGAGGAGGCAAAGAAAGGAATATATGAGTATATGGTAGCAAGGACTACTAGAGGAAAAAGAAGGGAGGATATTGAAACCAAAAAAAGCCAAGAATGTCCCTGGAACTTCTAGGGATTAATTCAACTGGAGAGTATCAAATAGTGAATAAAGAATGATCAAAACCTTGTAGGAGATAGTGGGTTATCCACAGTTATTAAATTCTTTGGAAACTTTTCATTGAGTTGCCTAGTAGGCTGCCATTTAGGGTCAAAGTATTGTTCATCAAAGGAAGCCTTCTCCAATCTTTTTTGGCCACCAATGATAGAAAGACATGGGAATTATCAGTCAGGATACATAGAAAAATGACATTTCTGTTTTGCTCTTCCTATTGCCTAGAATTGCATTTAAAATGTTTTCTTTATCCTGCAGAGTAATTTTGTTTATTAAAAAAACCTTCTCAACAGCTTTGACCTTCAATGGATGCAAGAATGTTCTCATTCTCCATATGCTGTTTTATTACACATACTAGATGCTTTGGCTAGCACAGAACTGCAGTTTACGTTAAGAGTTTATTTTTATTTATTTAAGTCATTTATACAGCTCTGACACTTTTTCTTTAGCAGTTTGCGAAGAACATTGAACCATTCATATCACTCCCTGGCACCAAATAAGCTTATTAACTAATGTACTTACCACGCTCAGAGTTATATGCAGTGAGGCTAGTTTGGATGGAAGCCAATTAACCAACAATTATGTTTTGGGATATAGGGAAGGATCCCATCCACACATGGGAGGAACTTACAAATGACATGCTGTAATGTCATGAGGGTGTTTGTAAATAGGTTCACGGTGCTAATATAATTCACAACAATACACCTATGCCACACAGGTTTAAAGTAATTGTATACCTTCTTTTTTTTATAAAAAAAAAAACAAAACAAAACAAACATGCCTATTCTTACCTGCTCTGTGCAATGGTTGTGCACAGAGCAGCCCTGATCCTCTTGTTCTTGGGTCCTCGCCAGTGCTCCAGACCCCTCCTCTTCATCGGGTGCCCCCATGGAAAGCAGATTTCCCTGGGGGCACCCGTGTGGGCTCGCTCCCGAGCAGTGGCATCGGAAGGGGGGGCTGAGGCGGGCTAGAGCCCCGAGTGGTCCCCCGAAAAGCCCCGGGTCTCGGGGCAGTCAAACTCTATTTGTAGCCCCAAGCGGCCATAAACAAAACAGATTGACGCAACGGCACCTATGATAACAGGGTGCCGCTGCAACCAAAAGGCAGAAGGGATACTGCGAGCGTCGGGCGACTATGATGGATGAAACGCTTGGCCAATCCCGCGGTAGCACGGAATGTGTGACGTCCATTAAAGGGCACAACCCCACCCGCCGTAATTCAGAAGGCAGGATTGACACCGCACATTTACAGCTACGGTGGTGGGTGCCGCATCGTGGGAGATCCGCTCTCATCAGAAAGGGCCTCAGACACAGGCTGGCTCGGCAGTCGGCTGGCTGGCATAATCTGATAGGCAGAAAGGAGCGGAGGAGTTAGGTCTGTGTCTGGTCTGTGTAACTGTGTGTGATCACCCTGCAGTGGGAGGGGCAGCCAGTCAGGTCCTACAGGCTACAGGTACATGCTGTGTCAGTCACCCTGCAGTAGGAGGGGCAACCAGGTCCTACAGGTACATGCTGTGTCAGTGTCACCGTGCAGTGGGAGGGGCAGTCAGGTCCTACAGGTGTAACTGGAACCTTCAGGGCCCCGGTGCAAGTAACTATGAAGGGCCCCCCTGACCCCCTGCCGGGGCCCTTTCTCATGGGCCTTGGACCCTTCCCTCGAAGCCTGGTGGCGGAACGCCAGGGTTTAGGCACAAGTGTGACCTTTGCGACCCTGGTAGTTCTGCCACTGGTGTCAGTGTTTTTTTTACCATTTTTTTTTTTTTTTACAATATTATTTTTTACATTTTTTTTTAGGAGCCCCATTGGGGGCTTTGGTAAGATACTAGGGGTCTAAACAGACCTCAGATGTTTCACCTTTGAGACAGAGAAAGGAGATTGAGGACACAGTCCTCAATCTTCATCTCTGCAGCCTCAGCTGCACAGAATCTTCCCTTTCATTCACAAGCTGTAGCATAGTAAAGGTAGTTTACTATACCTCAGTTATGAATGAACAGTCAGTGATCGGTAACCTTCACTGACTTTGCCCATTTAGACAAGGAAGGGGCCAGTAAATTAAATATTTACCAGCCCTTTTCCTGCTCTCCATCCTGACAAATCCTCCTCAATGCTGCAGGGGAGGAGGGGGGGCCAGTTGAGAGGACAGGGACCCAGGGGCAGCAGAAAGAAGCTGAATAGGAGGAACGGAAGGGGAGGCATATAGAGGAATCAATCTCTCCATTTTTCTACTTGAGGAAAATGAATGGGATCAGTTCCTCTATATGCCGCTCCCCCTAGGGCCAGGTCGCAACTGTGACCCCTGTAGTTATGCCCCTGGTGGCAGTGCTGTGTGGGGGGATGGGGCAGTGGCAGTGCTGTTGGGGGGGGGATCAGTGGCAGTGCTGGTGGTAATGGGATCTGCGGTAATGCTGGGGGGAAGGGGGATTGATCAGGGCAGTGGTGGGAGGGAGGGAGGGGGTGGACAAATCAGATACTGGGGGGGTGGGATCAGTGGCAAATTCTGGGGGGATGGGATCAGTGGCAGATGCTGGGAGGTGGGATCAGTGGCAGATGCTGGGGGGGGTGGGATCAGTGTCAGATGCTGGGGGGTGGGATCAGTAGCAGATGCTGTGGGATAAGTGGCAGATGCTGGGGGTTGGGCTCAGTGGCAGATGCTGGGGGGG
>BLSH010034226.1:720366-730491 GCA_018402905.1 Glandirana rugosa
ACACACCCAGTCTCCGGGGAGGGGAGAGGTAATAAATGTGACCGTGAGCCCTTCACTTGACACGAGCGACCTCTCTGTAGGACTCCTGTAGTGTCCCTTCGTCATACGTGTTCCGACGACAAAGAACGTAGATTCGAAGACATTCCATTTGGACCGTAGTGGAAGGTCGTGACGGTGAAGGGGGTAATGGGGTGTGTCGTGACCGTGACGAGGGTAGGGTGGTGGTGTCAGTGTGACTAGGGTACGGGGTTGTTGTGACGATACCTAGAGTAAGGGGGGGGGGGTCGTAGACGGAATGAGATCCATAGCAGTGTTGTTGGGGCATGGGATCAGTGTGACTGTGGTGGTGGGATGGGAGCAGTGCCAGTGCTGTGTGGGGTAATGGGGGAAGTGGCAGTGCTGGAAGGTGATGCCAGGTTTACCTTACAGAAGCTTAGATGCAAGAAACAGCAGCCTTGTGCATACTGCTTCCCTGTGATGTCCTCAGGATGTCTCTCCAGCGAGCACAGTTCACTTCCCGAGTGCCAGTGTAAATAATGGAGAGGGGAGGGGCCTCTGACCCACACAGGCACCCAATTCAATGTACAATGAGTCTCTCTGTTGTACACTCATACCGATACCTGCATGGGTCGGAGGCCCCTCCCCTCTCCATTGTATACACTGACACTCGGGAAGTGAACTGTGCTCGCTGGGACATCCCACGGACATCACAGAGCCACCGATTGCCCCTTCCAACCCCCCACCACTGCATAGTTAGCTAGAGGTAGCCAGCCGGAGGTACAGGGGGTGATGCCGGGTCTTGGGCCCCCCACAGTGGCGGAACATCAGGGCCCAGTCTCAAGTGCGACTGCTGCAAACCTGATAGTCTGCCTAGACTGCCTACAGGTACATGCTGTGTCAGTGTCACCCTGCAATGGGAGGGGCAGTCAGGTCCTACAGGCAGGGCCGTCATCAGGGGGTACAGGCAGTACCCATTGTCTCAAGGGGCCCTTACAACAAAAATTTTAGCAGTCTTTAACATTGGAGTCTCCAGCACCTATGGTTCGGCCGTACCAGGTCCTGAAGGTGACCAGTCATTGACCGGCAATTGTCAGGTGAATTTCGGACTTAACATTGGAGTCTATGGGAGGGGGGCACCTGGTTTGGGGACACTGTTCTCCTGAACCATAGGTGATAAAAATACCAAACCTGGGTCACATGGAGAAGCCACCCTGGGCAACAACTTGTCCAAGTGTGGGACCTCCAGCATCTATGGTTCGGCCGTACCGCATCCTCAAAGTGACCAGCCATTGATCGGCAATTGTCAGGTGAATTTCGGACTTAACATTGGAGTCTATGGGAGGGGAGCACCCAGTTTGGGGACACTGTTCTCCTGAACCATAGGTGATAAAAATACCAAACCTGGGTCACCTGGAGAAGCCACCCTGGGCAACAACTTGTCCAAGTGTGGGACCTCCAGCACCTATGGTTCGGCCGTACCGCATCCTCAAAGTGACCAGTCATTGATCAGCAAATGTCAGGTGAATTTCGGACTTAACATTGGAGTCTATGGGAGGGGGCACCCGGTTTGGGGACACCTTTCTCCCAAACCATACAAGAAGTTGGATTTCCTCTGAGCAGTTGTATGTGGGTTTGAGTAGCTGGTTGATCCGTCAGGGTCAGATCATTAAGGTGAGAGGCCAGTCTAGCATTGGTGGATGGGAGCTGTCACATCTGAGCACCTGTGTGTTTTTCATTTATACTCACTTCCCAGAGGATTATCTTTCACTCATGGACTGTACTCATGGACATTTTCCAGACTTCTGTTTAATGAATGATCATGTCCTTTAGCTCACCTGATTTTTTATGTTTATCTATTATCAAACACTATTTTAGCGCTGCACTTTTTGTTATAACTACAGATATATGTGTCCAGCTCAAATTTCACGAATCAGGTTTACATCCACTGTAATGCATAGAATGCATTAAGGTGAAAAACCTTAAGGCTTTAGGACCACTTTCATTCAAAGTCTATACACAGTCTCACAATTCAATTTTCTTATTTGCTTCCTTTTGGTCTGTGCAATATGCCATTGAAAGTGTTTGTTATATCTATTCAATAAGTGCAAAATGATAAATATTAATTCTGCCATAAATTACTAACACTATTAAATTACTTACCTCTGGAACAGCTGAGGGTTTGAGTGGGTGAACCAGTCAAATCATTTATTTAATGCCATTTATTTCATCTGTATGGAAAACCTAGAACAGCTAGAGTTAGGCTAAACTCCCCATCAGCCCAACTCGAAACTCATCCCTAGTGGTGATCTGTAGTCTTAACATACTTCCTGTCCTAGGGTGACATTCTTTCTCCATTTATCAGTAAGTAAGCTTTGTCACACTAGGACAGGAGGTGTGTTACAGGCAGGACCACCAAGAAAAAAAAAATACATTCTAATGTATACAGTATATACTGTGAGGGATTAGTAGGGATGGGCCGAACGGACCCCTGTTCGGTTTGCACCAGAAGTTTTGAATATCGCGAAAGTTCGGACCTGAATAACGAACACCATTAAACTAAGTGAAAATGTCCAAGTGGCGACCAAAGTGTCAATATTTTGTGTGGCCACCATTTTTTTCCAGCACTGTCTTAACCCTCTTGGGCATGGAGTTCACCAGAGCTTCACAGGTTGCCACTGGAGTCTTCTTCCACTCCTCCATGACGACATCTCGGATCAGGTGGATGTTAGAGACCTTGCGCTCCTCCACCTTCTATTTGAAGATGCCCCTCAGATGCTCAATAGGGTTTAGGTCTGGAGACATGCTTGGCCAGTCCATCACCTTTACCCTCAGCTTCTTTAGCAAGACAGTGGTCGTCTTGGAGCCGTGTTTGTGGTCGTTATCATTTTGGAATACTGCCCTGCGGCCCAGTCTCTGAAGGGAGGAGATCATGCTCTGCCTCAGTATTTTACAGTACATGTTGGCATGCATGATTCCCTCAATAATTGTAGCTCCCCAGTGCCGGCAGCACTCATGCAGCCCCAGACCATGACACTCCCACCACCATGCTTGACTGTAGGCAAGACACACTTGTCTTTGTACTCCTCACCTGGTTGCCACCACACACGCTTGACACCATCTCAACCAAATATGTTTATCTTGGTCTCATCAGACCACAGGACATGGTTCCAGTAATCCATGTCCTTAGTCTGCTTGTCTTCAGCAAACTGTTTGCGGGCTTTCTTGTGCATCATCTTTAAAAGAGGCTTCCTGCTGGGACAACAGCCATGCAGACCAATTTGATGCAGTGTGCGGCTTATGGTCTGAGCACTGACAGGCTGACCCCTTCAACCTTTGCAGCAATGCTGGCAGCACTCATATGTCTATTTCCCAAAGACAACCTCTGGATATGACGCTGAGCATGTGCACTCAACTACTTCGGTCGATCATGGTGAGGCCTGTTCTGAGTGGAACCTGTCCTGTTAAACCGCTGTATGGTCTTGGCCATCATCCTGCAGCTCAGTTCCAGGGTCTTGGCAATCTTCTTATAGCCTTGGCCATCTTTATGTAGAGCAACAATTCTTTTTTTCAGATCCTCAGAGATTTCTTTGCCATGAACTTCCAGTGACCAGTATGAGAGAGTGAGAGCAATAACCCCAAATTTAAAACACCTGCTCCCTACTCACGCCTGAGACATTGTAACACTAATGAGTCACATGACACCAGGGAGGGAAAATGGCTAATTGGGCCCAATTTGGACATTTTCACTTAGGGGTGTGCTCCCTTTTGTTGCCAGCAGTTTAGACATTAATGGCTGTGTGTTGAGTTATTTTGAGGGGACAGCAAATTTACACTGTTATACAAGCTGTATACTCACTACTTTACATTGTAGCAAATTGTCGCTTCTTCAGTGTTGTCACATGAAAATATATAATAAACTATTTACAAAAATGAGAGGGGTGTACTCACTTTTGTCAGATACTGTAAATATGTGCATCAATAAATTTTATATTTTTGTATCATATTATTGTTATGTAATGTCTATTATGAGTTTAGATCAGAGCTAACACTTGCTTTAATTTATATTATATACACATATAACATCCCAATGGCACACACTTCATATATAGACTCAAAGACCAGTTGCTATAGCAGTAGCGTAACTACCACTGACCAGCAGTAGGGGTACACAGGCACTCACCCTTGCAGGTGACGTGGGTTCACCTGAGGTGTGGAGTCTAAGTACTAACTGGTGTTCACCAGAGCTCCTGATGGTGAAGAAGGATTTGGCTGCATGTTAGTACCAGGTTGCAGTCCTCTGGATTGCTCCACCAGGAGATGAGCAAACCGGGTCCAGAAGGGAATAAACAGGTAAGGATCAAACAGAAGTGTAATCAGTAAAAAAAGCTTTGGGACACCTTTACACGCACACAAATTTTAATGGCACCCCAGTCTTGGGGCTCTTTCACACATACGGTCCGTTTGGGTCCACCTGTCAGTTTTTCAGGCAGACCCAAACGGACGCTCCATTGTGCTCTATGGAGCGGCAGATGTCAGCGGTGACATGTCCGCTGACAGCCGATCCGCTGCTCATCCGATCCTCCATAGAGGAGAATGGAGCTCTGACAGGTCAGTCTCTGCATGGAGTGAAAACGGGCTCCGCATGTGTGAAAGGACCCTTAGTCCGTAAGGTTCAATATCGAGTTGCCCACCGTTGGCAGCTATAACAGCTTCAACTCTTCTGGGAAGGCTGTCCTCAATGTTTAGAAGTGTGCCTATGGGAATGTTGAACCATTCTTCCAGAAGCGCATTTGTGAAGTCAGGCATTGATGTGGACGAGAAGGCCTGGCTTACGGTCTCTGCTCTAATTCCTCCCAAAGATGTTCTGTCAGGTTGAGGTCAGGCCAGTCAAGTTCCTCCACCTCAATCTCACTCATCCATGTATTTATGGACTTTGCTTTGTGCACTGGTCCAAATCATTTGGTGGAGGGGGGATTAGGGTTTAGGGTTGTTTTTCAGAGGTTGGGCTTGGCCCCTTAGTTCCAGTGAAGGGGGCTAAGGCTTCAGCGTACCAAGACATTTTGGACAATTTCATGTTACTAACTTTGTGGAAACAGTTTGGGAATGGCCCCTTCCTGTTCCAACATGACTGTGGACCAGTGCACAAAACAAGGTCCATAAAGACATGGATGAGCGAGTTTGGGGTGGAGGAACTTGACTGGCCTTCACAGAGTCCTGACCTCAACCCGAAAGAACACTTTTGGACTAAATTAGAGCAGAGACTGCGAGCCAGACCTTCACATCCAACATCAGTGCCTGACCTAAATGCGCTTCTGGAAGAATGGTCAAACTTTCCCATAGACACTCCTAAACCTTGTGGACAGCCTTCCCAGAATAGCTGCAAAGGGTGGGCCAACTCAATACTGAACACAATGGACTAAGACTGGGATGCCATTAAAGTTCATGTGCGTGTAAAGGCAGGTGTCCCAATACTTTTGGTAATATAGGGTATATTGCATTTATTTAATACAGTTTTTTTGGGGTTTTTTGCACATTGATTTCACCATTTGTGGACTTTATTCAACTTCATTTTTCATGTATGATTATTTAGTGTGGCATGTAATGTCTTATAAATCTATGAAAATCAGTTAAATGTATACTGCACATGTATACTCCTATACATAGCTTCATTAATTATTTGAGGGCTATATGTAAGGTTTTATACATTTATAAAATTTCTTACATGGTGCATTGCAGGTAATGTATGTCTGACCTGCTAACGGTTCCCAAATCTTGCATTAATCCCATAATCCTATTGCTCCAGGTATTGTCAGTTGTCCAAAAGTACAGTGACAGCTGAAGAAAAGTTATTAAATAAGAGAGATAGGAAAGGGGAGGTGAGAAGTCATGTGATCAAAGAGAGAAGCCGTAAAATAACAAAAAAATGAAAAAAACAAGACAAATGTACTGATTGACAGCAAACCAGTAGAGAAATAAATGTGGAAATGATCAGAAACTGGAGGGAAGGAGACAAAATAACATTTCTAATGAGGAAATTATACTCACATACAGGATTGCTGCAGTCTTGGATTTAAGATACCTAAAGCCAAAATCTGGGAAAATGTAAGATTTTTCGCGGCAGTAGGGTACTGTATGCTCACACTACAATGGTTAATTGTGCACCCCAAAGCTCAAACACACATACCTTTCTCTACAGCCTCAGCTGCACTGGACAGTGAAGGAATGGGAAAGTGCTCTGTGCTGATCGGCTTCCTGTTCATTCACAAACTGAAGCATAGTAAACAAAGTTTACTATGCTTCCGTTATGAATGAACACAGTGGGGTTGATTTACTAAAGTCAAAAAGACTGTGCACAGAATAGTGCAAAGAAAATACAGTTGCTCCAGAGCTTAGTAAATGAGAAGAAGCTCTGCTGACTTCCATCATCCAATCAGATGCAAGCATAAATGCTGCATTTTTAACTTTGCTTGCATGTGATTGGGTATTCTTTGAAAAGTGAAGCTTTAACTCATTTACTAAGCTCTGGAGCAACTGCATTTTCTTTGCACTATTCTGTGCACAGTCAATTTGCCTTTAGTAAACTGCGTTCATTTAAAAGGAAGGTGCTGGAGAGGAGGGAAGCCAGCAGCACTGCAGGGCATGGAGGCCAACACGGGGGAAGCCCAGGCAGTAGATGGAATTGGCATTGCATGTAGTGATTAGGCCCAGGCACACCTGACACAAGTGAACCTGCCTATGGTTGACGGCTTTTTTAGATCTAGGGGACACATAATAGAACATTTATCTACCCAATCCTCCTCTCCTCTGCACTGCTAGACCAGTCTCCCAGCACCCCCCCCCCCCCCCCCTTCAGCCCCGCAGTGGACATGGTGACACTGAGGGACAGTCCACTAGAGCCTGGAGGGGTGCCATCTACAAGGGGAGCAGAGAGTCAGGTAAGTAAAAGTGACTCCTCTCTTCTAGACAAAACAGGCAGTTAGCCCCACTGCAAATGAGGATTTTAAAGTCTTCCAGAGTTGCACTTCAATTCCCACAAACGCTAGAAATGAGCAAACCTACGAAAAGTTTGATCAGTTATAGTTCTACCAGTGGCGGCTGGTGCTCAATATTTTGGGGGGGGTAAACAAACTGGTCCCCCTCACTACCACGGGACGGAAGGCGGCGATCGGTGGTCTTACATCATGACGCTGATGACGAGGCAGTGCTGGATCTGGGGTAGGGCTCCTGGAACCTTAAAGAAGCTGTTGCTGCCCCTCTACCCCATCACCTGCTGCTCCTTGCTCCAGCTTGCTGAGAGAAGAATGGGCCGTTGCTTCTCCTCCTGTCCGAACAGGCGTTGCTTCTCCTCCCGCCCGAACAGGAAGCGGGTCCTGAGACCCGATTGGCCAGGAGTCTTAGGACTCCTGGCCAATCGGGTCTCAGGACCCTCTTCCTGATTGGCAGGGAGGAGAAGCAGGAAGACATTAGTGAATAATAATTTGCTAATGTCACACAACTGGGCGGGCTCAGGGCGCAGTGCTCTGTGCCCCGAGTCCACACTTTTTTGAAGCCAATTAGAGCCTCAGGCTCTAATCATATGCTTAATAAAAAAAAAACCCCATTGAAATCAAAGCGTCCGACGCCCTACATGTAGATTAGGGCCAGGGCACATGGATTAGTGGGGCGGTGCCTCTGCACTCCATTAGGGTGCCACTAACCAGTGGCGCCCTAATGAAGAGGCCGCCATTGAGTTTTACCAAACTTTTTTAAAATTTTAAAAAAATGTGAATTTCAGATTTTCTGAAATGGAAGTGCCATTGAAAACAACGGAAAGCCAAACAGCATGTGATACGAACTTGTGCAGTAGGGTTTGGGAAGCCCCTGGTAGCCCTACATGACAAGATGACTGGGCCAAAAAATACAGCTTAAGCCACTTCCTAAAGAGCCTATGAAGCGCTGCCCTCTTGAGGGTCGCAAGAAATATCAATACCCCTCTGGTTACCCTGCTCAGTCACCTCTGCAACACTGGGTTCAAGCATTGTGCTAGTTTCCTTTAAGTAAAGACACGTGATGAAATACAACCAAATTAAGTTGACTTAGTAATGTTTACTCAAAAGATATATCAAAGAAAGAACCTTGACCCAACTGGGTGGGATTATTCACACAAAGTAATGTTTATAAAGAGATAAACTATCACACATTAGTAAAATATCAGTCAATGTAGGTTACTTTTGTTTAAGCTTAGCAAGTACATATACTGTACATGTAAGGGAGGCACAGGAGAGTAGTGGAATGGCTCCTGCTAGTGTCAGACCACTCTCTACTGCTAACTCACATACGAGCAGCAGCATAGGCGTGTGCACTGGGCCTGGGCACACCCTAACCACCCTGTACTGTGCCGATTCCCCCTGCTGCCTGGCTGCAGAGAAAAGGACGGGGGAATCTCTGTCCTCAGTCCCTTTCACTGCCCCAAAAGTGAGACATCAGAGGTCTGTTTAGACCCCTGATATTTCACCAAACCCCCCCAGCAGGGCTCATAAATAAAATTGTGAAAAATAAAATATAATATTGTAAAAAATTATATAAAAATGAAATTGTAAAAAAATAAATAAATAAACTAAAAATAAACTACTGACACCGATCTCTGCCCTTCTGACATATATACACACACACTCATGTGTGTTTGTGCTTTGTGGTGCACACCCTAATGCAATAGGCTGCACACACCTATGAGCAGCAGATAAACAAATACAACTCCAGCAAACAGTAACTCTAGCAGTATTCAACCTGCTCTGATAGAGAGTTCTTTGGTGAATGCAGCACGTTAACTTCAGCAGAACAATGTACTCCTAAGTGGGGAGAGAAGTAGAAGTAGTCCAGAGTCACTGTTGACAATTCAATAGATCTTCAGCTAGCTCTATGTAATTTTAGTTGCATGCAAGAAATATTGATGGATAGAACAATGGCTAACCCAAAGTTAGCAGCAGCAGACTAATTGATGGCATGGATGTCTGTGTATAGTGTCCAAACTCAGTGTGTAGGCAGACCTTTTGCATCAAGTGGTAATAGCAGATGTAAAGAAAGCAATGCTGTCTATACACAGTAGTAAACAATGCGTTGCGCTATGCAGAATTAAATAAAGTAGCATGTGCACATTCATAACATATATGAGTCAATAACAATATATAAAGTGCTGAGAGTCCAGTATGTCTCAATTCATATGACATACGTGCAAAATTGATTCAGAACAAACAATAAAAGTTAAAATGATAAAAATCTGTGCAAAGTGCCCAAATAATCTCCAATGTTGGCAATGATAAATTCCTGGTGAATAGATCTAGTTCATATACAGGTATCACCGTGAGATACACAGTCAGGTCCATAAATATTGGGACATCGACACAATTCTAATCTTTTTGGTTCTATACACCACCACAATGGATTTGAAATGAACGAACAAGATGTGCTTTAACTGCAGACTTTCAGCTTTAAATTGAGGGTATTTACATCCAAATGAGGTGAAAGTTGTAGGAATTACAACAGTTTATATATGTGCCTCCCACTTTTTAACCACTTAAGGACCGGAAGGATTTCCAGCTTTAGGACCGGAGCCCTTTTTGCGATTCGGCGCTGCGTCGCTTTAACTGAAAACTGCGCGGTCGTGCGGCGTTGTACCCAAACGAAATTGGCGTCCTTTTTTTCCCACAAATAGAGCTTTCTTTTGGTGGTATTTGATCACCTCTGCGTCATTTCTGATCGCTGCTATAAACAAAAGAAGAGCGACAATTTTGCAAAAAAACCCAAATTTCTTACTTTTTGCTAAAATACAAATCCAAAAAAAAAATATAAAAAAACATTTTTTTTCACCGTTTTTGGCCGATTTATATTCTTCATCATATTTGCGATAAAAAAAATCGCAATCGGCGTTTATTGATTGGTTTGCGCAAAAGTGGTCGCGTTTACGGATGATGAGAATTCATTTTTGGGGTTTTTATTTTTTTTTTATTTTTTACTAAAAATGGCGGCGATCTGCGATTTTTAGCGGTACTGCGATATTGCGGCGGACATGTCGGACCATTTTGACACTTTTTTGGGACCATTGGCATTTATACAGCGATCAGTGCTATAAAAATGCACTGATTACTG
>BLSH010034226.1:730794-742942 GCA_018402905.1 Glandirana rugosa
ACGGTCAAGTGAAAATAGTCTACAGTCACGTTATGAAGAATAATCTAGGTGAAAAATTACCTAAGTGTGATACTCTCGCATAAATAAAGGATACCCATTGTTAGACATTTGGAATAACCCTCACATCTCCTAAGGCCAGTCCTGTTCTAACGCCTCTGGGGAATAGTCTAGGTAAGGATATCCTACTATACTCGGGGTCTCCTTAAATATAGGTTTCGAGTGTAACCGGAGGACATTATCCTCCAGAGGCAAAACCCCATTCGTGTATAAAACAGACCACCACCACCTAGTCAGTGCCTAAATATGTCAGTCCAGGTATTTATAACCCTGTAGCTGTGTTAAGTTTACAAAAACCGAGATATGTGGTGGTGTTACCTAAACTTTACTTTGTTTGTTCTACACGAAATTGACGTCTGAAAGTCGAAATTAAACTCCCATAAGTGTAGGTTTAGTCCACTTGCCACATCCTTCTGCAGTTAAAGCACATCTTGTTTGTTTCATTTCAAATCCATTGTGGTGGTGTATAGAGCCAAAAACATTTGAATTGTGTCGATGTCCCAATATTTATGGACCTGACTGTATAAATCCGTGACTGATCCACCACCACCAGACAAAATATGTGCTTACCCCAAAACGGAGACCTCCTATTACAGGAGGCCAATGTGAGCTTTGGATATAAATTCCTCTGGGGCTCATATCATCCTATAGGAATGGATCTGATAAGGGGTCTCCGCAATCTTGTCCTGACCGGAATCCTCTACACTCCCAATAAGGTTTACAGATTGTTACCCATAGGAAATAAATACGCTCTCATAGTGTGAATCCATTAAAAAGTGGATCTAATAAGAAGTATTGCACTGACATCTGATAAAAGTGAACTGGCATTTAATTAATCGCTCAGTCATTGCTTGTAGTGCATCAAGGATGCGGTAACATGAAATATAGCCATAACCCAACCGGTTTCATCCAACACTAGACTTTTTCCTGGGGCATAGGCTTCTACTTCCGCCACCACCATAAATAGTGTGCAACAGAGATACAGCCCTGTTCTAACCAGGGGACTTCAGCTCAAAACCAAACCTCGGTTTGATCTAGGATACCAATTGAGTGGAGGGATCCAGGATTCATCTTGAGCGGAGCTACATATTGGATGCGGGATTCAAGACTCAACTTGAGCGGAGCTACACATTGGATGCTAGGAGGCCCCTATCATGCGCTACAATCTACAGGGAAAATGCACCGGACTCCTTGCATTAAGGGCTGGACCTCAGCATCATTCACCCTCCACAGAAGTCGCGTACCCCTGTGATAATTCAAGGAGGAACAGAAGTAGGCTTACCTGTAGGTAAAAATCAAATATTAGGGGATACAACCGCTTTAATAAATATCAGTCCCAATCTAATGCCATCTAAATTTAGGGATCAACTCCAGTGGACACCATTCTACTCTTCTATGACCCTGGCTGCTGTAATAGAGGCAGGCAGCCCTGCATTAGGCATTAGTGGGGTCATGTTGGTGAACTTACCAGCAGTTGAAATTCTCAGTTATGCTCATTGAGCTGCTTAGGCAAATTTGTTTGGAAAAACAAAGCAATAAAAAAGATTCAATCCTTTTTTTCTTTTTAAATAGAGGGTATGTAGTCTTAGTGCTTTTGTTTTTTGGCTTTTTTGTATTTAAAGTGGAAGTCCATGCTAAAGCTAAAATCCCTGTCTGTATAGACACCCGCATTCTAACACTAACCTCTAGTCCTGTGGAGAAAAAAATCAGCATACATACCTTTTCTGCAGGAGATCCGACCCGATTCCACGCTGAGCTGTCAGCCGCAGCTTCACTGTTGAGGCGGGTGCAGAGGACACAGACAACAGAAACCCCATAGTAACTCCATGGGTGACGTCAATTCCCATTCATTTCACAGCCGTTGTCGGCCGTGTCTTATTCAGAACTTCTGCCGCTGGAGATGGGGTCGGATCGCCTTCAAAAAAGGTATGTATACTAATTTTTTCTTCACAGGGATAGAGAGGTTAGCATTAGAATGTGAGTGGCAATACATACAGGGATTTTAGCTTTAGCATGGACGTCCACTTTAATAATGTATAAAAAATAATGGCTAATGTGAGGCACAATAACAAGTCCTAGGATAGTGAAAAGTAGCTTTCATAACCCCCAGGAGCAGTTTAAAGACCATTACACCCTTAAAACCACCAACAATTACTTTAATTGCATCTTTCCTCATTAACTCCAATACATTTAGCCAAAAGGGTTAAATGTTGTCTACTTTTTACTGAAATCACTGCCCGGCATGCATGAAATGTCATTTGATATCAAGGGTTTCATTTGCTAAGCCCCGCCTCTTTCCCACCAAGTTCTACCCCTGTGTGTGTAGGCAGGTGTCTACTTTTGGGGTGTACATTACCTCTTGTAGTTACTTTGCACTGTTTTACTTATAAAGTATGTTCTAGTGAGTTCTAGTATATTTAACTGCCTGGATTTAGTGCCAACATCTGGGTTTTCATGGCTCTGTCCCCTTGTGGCAGGCTATAAATGCAATGGGAGGCAACCTAGCTGTGTCCTTGGGTCTTGGATGGGGAAGTACAAGAAGGCCTGTAGCCACATGTAGCTCTGCTTTAACTCTTTGGGGACTTTCATTTAGTGGGTACCCAATAGGGGTACCATCAATGGCTGATGGACTTTATTGAAATGATTTTACATTATTCATGAGTAGAGTTGAGCGAACCCAGACTGTAAAGTTCGGGTCCGTACCGAACTTTGGGGTGTCCGGGACCTGGACCCGAACCTGGACTTTTCAAAAAAAGTCCGGGTTTGGGTCCGGGGTTCTGGTAATTTTAATGAAAGTTCTGAAAATTGCTGTAAAAAAGTCCAGGAAGGTCCTAGAGGTCTGCAAAAGGAAGGAAAATGGGGGTAAGGGTGGGACAAGTGCCCTACAAAGAAATGGGGCAGGGAAATAACTTTAAATATTTAAAAAAAAATAAAAACATAAAAAAAGCAAAAATGGAGGTGAATGTGGATCATCTTCAAACTGGGTCTGAAAAGTATTAATAAACGGTAGAAGCCATATAACTGTTCTAAAATCATCTTCAAACTGTGTCAAAAAAGTATAAATTAGCCGGGAGAACCCATATCACTGTTCTGCACACATCTGGAAACTGTATGTGTCACTTTAAATGAAACCGGGAATGACTGAATATCTGTTCTGCAAACATCTTTAAAGTCTGTGTGTCACTTTAAATGAAACCGGGAATAAGTGAACATCTGTTCTGCAAACATCTTTAAAGTCTGTGTGTCACTTTAAATGAAACCGGGAATAAGTGAACATCTGTTCTGCCCACATCTGCAAAGTCTGTGTGTCACTTTAAAAATAGCCGCTAATAACTGAACATCTGTTCTTCACACATCTGCAAGGTCTGTGTGTCACTTTAAAAATAGCCGCTAATAACTGAACATCTGTTCTTCACACATCTGCAAAGTCTGTGTGTCACTTTAAAAATAGCCTCTAATAACTGAACATCTGTTCTTCACACATCTGCAAAGTCTGAGTGTGAAACTACAGCATAGAGAAGAACAGGTATATGGTTTCGCTCTGCTAGAGTTTCAAACCCACTTTACAGATGTGTGCAGAACAGATGTTCAGTTATTAGTGGCTATTTTTAAAGTGACACACAGACTTTAAAGATGTTTGCAGAACAGATGTTCAGTTATTCCCGGTTTCATTTAAAGTGACACACACAGTTTCCAGATGTTTGCAGAACAGTGATATGGGTTCTCCTGCCTTATTTATACTTTTTTGACACAGTTTGAAGATGATTTTAGAACTGTTATATGGCTTCTACCGTTAATTAATACTTTTCAGACCCAGTTTGAAGATGATCCACATTCACCTCCATTTTGGCTTTTTTTAAGTTTTTATTTTTTAAAAAATATTTAAAGTTATTTCCCTGTCCCTATTTCTTTGTAGGTCACTTGTCCCACCCTTACCCCCATTTCCTTCCTTTTGCAGACCTCTAGGACTTTCCAGGACTATTTTACAGCCATTTTTGTGCCTAAAAGTCTGTGTCTCCATTGATTTCAATGGTGTTCGGGGTCCGGGACAAAGTTCGGGTTCTGTCCGGACCCGAACCCGGACTTTGTCCCGAAGTTCGGCCAAACCAGCAGAACCCGGACTTCTAGAAGTTTGCTCAACTCTATTAATGAGGAATGAAATGGACAGCCTGGAGTTAGGTTTCTGTATGAAAGAACCAAAAATAACTGTTTTATACAAATTTTTATCTGCAAGAACTGCTCCTAAAGTTCCTGGTCTGGCATTCTTTAGAAAAGGGGTGCACACAGGGCATATACAGTATCTCACAAAAGTGAGTACACCCCTCACATTTTTGTAAATATTTTATTATATCTTTTCATGTGACAACACTGAAGAAATGACACTTTGCTGCAATGTAAAGTAGTGCGTGTACAGCTTGTATAACAGTGTAAATTTGCTGTCCCCTCAAAATAACTCAACACACAGCCATTAATGTCTAAACCACTGGCAACAAAAGTGAGTACACCCCTAAGTGAAAATGTTTAAATTGGGCCCAATTAGCTATTTTCCCTCTCCGGTGTCATGTGACTCGTTAGTGTTACAAGGTCTCAGGTGTGAATGGGGAGCAGGTGTGCTAAATGTGGTGTCCTCACTCTCTCATTATGGTCACTGGAAGTTCACCTCATGGCAAAGAACTCTCTGAAGATCTGAAAAAAATAATTGTTGCTCTACATAAAGATGGCCTAGGCTATAAGAAGATTGCCAAGACCCTGAAACTCTTACATATTGGCCTAAATTGATGAAGAGATTAGATTTGTTTTACATTTTTTCATTGGGTATGTTTCATAGCAGAAAGTAAAAATTATTGTGTTTTTTTTTTTCAAAATTGATCAAATACCACCAAAAGAAAGCTCTATTTGTGGGGAAAAGGGTGTCAGTTAAAGTAACTCAGTGCCATATTGCAAAAAATGGCCTGAAGGGGGGTAAATCTTCAGAAAATGAAGTGGATAAAGAGGAACTAAACCCATCTATTTTACTTGCTGCCATGGCTAAATGACGCTGGGGCCAGCCTCTCATCAATCCAGGTGGATGTCCATTGTGTAGAATTGTGCTAGCTGTGGTTGGTCACTGTGAACACATTGTATAGACTGGGCCAATCACAGCCCATCTTTGCCATCTCATCAGCTGTGGCCAATCACCTTTAATCACAATAAAACAAACTGAAAGAGAAGCCCGAAGCAAAAGAATAAAATAAATGAGCGCAGGGCTTTAATGACAGGGTCCCTGGGGCGGAGACAGGGAGTGTCAGCTAGACAAAGGGAGTTTACTAAGACAGTGGGAGTGGCAGGATTTATAAGGCAGGGGCGGTGGCTAGGCCTCAGCAGAGCGGGAGCAGAAAGAATTCCCACCCTCCCTCCCTTTTTGATTGGATATATGGGTAATTGTGTGAAGTATACTGTTGGCGGTTGGGGTCTCAGGAGGCCGTCTTTCAAGTTGGTCAGTTGGGAAGGATCCATCAGAGGTATGGAGTCCTCAGTGGTGGCAGTTACATAGGTTAACTGAAAAGGATGGTACCCGAGCCGGCGTAGTGCGGCTGGGAAATGGATGGTACAAAACACGGATGTGATTGGATTATGGGGCCTCCTGGGATTCCTATCGGTTTAAATTTATTGGTTTGGTATTTCTGTTATGTTCTATACTGGTTTTAATAAAACGGCCTAACGGCCAATTCCTCCAGATTGTGTGCTGTGCTGTTATTTCATAATAGATAAGTATACGCCTAAGGAATACCCAGGTCATGAATCAATTTAATTCCGCAAAATGCTTACATATAGCAATGGAATTCATTGCTATAAGCCAGTGTTTCTCAACCTTTTTTCAGTCGAGGCACCTTTTAAAATGATGGACAATCTCAAGGCGCCTCTTAAAATTATGGACAGTCTTAAGGTACCCCATTCTATTCTGATAGTTTGACATAATGAGGCAACATTCTCACCTAGGACACCCAGCGTTAGAGGTGATTTATTCTTCCAAAGCAATTACACTTTTGAACACTGGTACTGACTAGTATTCCAATGTTTCTCTTCTCCCTCAATTTCTCTCCATCACTCAGCTAATGTGACCCCAGTGCTGATGGAATAAGGCAGAGGAGGATCAAGCAAGGATGCTGTGGAGGCAACAGACATCCTCCTTATCAACTGATGACAGGTTGTTAGAATTGCCGGCGCCTTCTGGCGCCGCGGTGTCAGGAGAGGCAGTGGGAGCTGGATACCTGTCAAAACCGGGTATCCCCCCCCCCCCCAAAAAAAACAGGGGGTCACAGACACTTAAAGTGGAGTTCCACCCAAAAGTGAAACTTCTGCTTTAACCTCTTGCTGACCATATACTGTACATATACGGCGGCAAGGACCTGTACGTGATCCTGCACCTCCGGGTCTGGGATGCACAATCACAGAGGGAGTCAATCAGTGGGTCCAATGGACCCATTGTCCACCGGGACCTGCTGATCGTTCAGGACAGAAGCAAAACTCCAGTCTGCCCATGTAAACAAGGCAGACTGCCGTTCTGTCAGTAGGGAAGGTAGTGATCCTGTGTTTCTGCACAGCAGGAACACGGATCTCTGCCTTACCCTAGTAAAAGCACCTCCCACACAGTGAGTAAGCACATTTCAGGCACACAGATAACCCTTTGATTGCCCCCGATGTTAACCCCTGCCCTGCCAGTTTCATTAGTACAGTGACAGTGCATATTTTTTGTGCACACCAATGAATATACGCTTGTTGGGAATTTTTTTTACCGAAAGCATGTAGCAGAATACATATTAGCCTAAATTTATGAAGGAATCTGATTTTTACCTTTTTGTTATTGGGAATGTTTTATAGCAGAAAGTAAAAAATATTGTTTTTTTTTCAAAATTTTCAGTTGTTTTTTGTTTATAGCGCAAAAAATAAAAACCACAGAGGTGATCAAATACCACCAAAAGAAAGCTCTATTTGTGGGGAAAAAAAGGACATAAATTTTATTTGGGTACATCGTCGCATGACTGCACAATTGTCAGTCTAAGTAACGCAGTGCCGTATCGCAAAAATGGCCTGGTAAGGAGGGGGGGGGGGGTTAATGCTAAAATCACATGACCGTGGTCTCTCCCTGTTCACGCAGGCATTAGCGAGCATTGTCCACCGTGTCCCCGATCAGGCACATGAAGCCCCGCCCACAAGCTGCTTGTATTATGGAAGGTACAGATATACTGTGGTGGCACAGCACACATTTACAGAAAGTATATGAACCGTGTGGCTTCCTTCTACAGGAGGCCTGGATGACAGTTCATACATGCATGATCCAGATTGTGTATATTATCCATCATGTATATATTTCAAGATGAAACATTCCTTGAAACTCCTGCTATGAAATCAAATTTATATGTATATGCTGCATGTCTGTTTGCTGGCAGATTAAGATTTATAAACCAACCTAATGAACAGAAAAGCATAGCTAAGATGCAGATTGCAAATTCTTACCTAGGAAGTGTTGACAGGTTAAGCTTATTATAAAAAATATATAGAAAAGGTGTGAATTAATTTTAATTAATAATTTCTACAGAAAGTTCTACAGCAGAGTAGACACAATCCTAGCACATCTGTTTAGGAGTTAATTAAGATCATTATTCCTGCGTTTTTTAATATATGGGAGTTAATTTTAATTGATAACTTCTGTATAAAGTAGACACAATCCTAGCACATATATTTAGGAGTCAATTAAGGTTGACTGCGTTTGTTAATATATATTTAATAAATATCCATACAGGAGGAGTAATCTATACTACTAGCATTTGCCATATTGGTATATGTACCGTATATCTATTTTAACAGCTGAGACTGATGTCAATTTTTTGTGGGTTTTTTTAGTTCCGATTAATTATTTTAGGTTCCAATAGGCCAACCTGAGAATGTTAAAGAGAGGTATAGGTTAATGTAGAGCAGTGGTCTCCAAACTGCGACCCTGGGGCCAGATGCAGCCCCTTGCTTGCTTTGATCTGGTCCTTGGGGCACAGTTCCTCCCAATGATACCAATGATAGGGCATAATTCCTACCAATGACGCCAACAATGGGGCACAATTTCTCACAGTGACACCAACAACGGGGCCCAATGACACCAATGATGAGGCACAATTCCTCCCACTGACACCAAAGACAGAGCATTGTTTTCTACTCCCAGTGGCCACAGTCTGGCCCCACTAAAGTCTGAAGTACGAATAGATGGATATCCAGCCCTTTTACCTTGGTATCTTTGGACTCCGGAGATTAGTCTATAGTACTGACATTTTCTTTCCAGTATGACTCAGTGACCTGATGTATGTTGTTATATTCCTGCTGTATGTAAAGATTTAAATGTTAAAGCTGTATATACATATACAGTATGTATCAGTGGCAGCTGATGACTTTTTTTGGGGGGGGACAACAAACAACCACCCCCCCGGTCGGTTGGCAGCACCCCCCCTCCCGGGGGGTCTCACGGTCGATCATCCAGCCCTACACTTACCCCACACTTACCCCATCTAGGCAGCTCTCCTCTGGGTGGCAGGCGGCGGCTTCTATCGCATCTCCTCCACCACAGCATCATGGCGGCTTCCGCCTTGCGTCTCTTCCCTCCTCCTCCTCCTAGGTGTCCAATAGGATCACCTGTCCTTTCACCCGATCGGGTGATGGGTCTCAGGACCTGCTTCCTGATTGGCCGGGAGGAGGATCAGTGTGACAATAGCAAATATTCATTCGCTATTGCCACACAACTGGGTGGGCTCAGGGCGCAGTGCTCTGCGCCCCGAGCCCACCCTTTTTTGAAGCCTATTACAGCCTCTGGCTCTAATCATGTGCTTAAAAAAAAACACCCCCCCATTGGAATCCATGCGTCCATTGCCCTGCATGCAGATTAGGGGGCCAGACGAATGGGAGGGGGGGTGGCCCCCATGCGCCCCTAATGGATGGACCACCACTGATGGATGGGGGGGCGTGCCCATGTGCCCCTAACGGATGGGCCACCACTGGTATGTATACATTACATGTGAGACCAGAAGATGCACATAACTGCAAGTTTTTGACTGCATGTTTACATGCATTTAATACACATTTGAAGCGCAATTAATGCGCGTTTGATGTGTGCTTGATGCGCATTTGAAGCGCGCTTCAGTGCTGCATTTTTTATGCAGTTGCAGTGCATTTTTTAATACATTTTTGGGCTTGGCATTCTTGTATTTCCTTTGAGGTCACTTCCTTCTTCCTCGTAGTGTTTGGAGAGAAGTAAGAAAGTCTGCTTTTGTCGGCATAATTATGGTGCTGGCAATTGCCATTTTGAGACAACGTACTTATATGAGGCATCATTTCTGGGTTCATTCACTACTGATTGAAAGAGAGACCAAGGGGCAATTCAGGACCCCCTACAATGACCTTCGTTCATATCTAGGCAAGTTTATTTAAAGCGGAGCTCCTCTCAAAAGTGGAACTTCTGCTTATCCGTCTCCTCCTCCCCTCCGCTGCCACATTTGGCACCTTTCAGGGAGGAGGGGGGAAAAGGTACCTGTTTTTGACACGTACCATTCCCCACTTGCGGGAGATAGGGCTGTAGCGCTGTCTCTAGGAAGTTCAGCCCCCTCCTCCTTCCTCCGCCACTGGGCCAATTAGAAAGCGCAATGCGTTTCACACATGCGCAGTAGGGAACCGGCTGTAAAGCCGAAAGGCTTCACTGCCGGGTTCCCTCACGAGAAATGGCGGCAGCTGCACCCAACAGCCAATCTGAAGATTGACTGGGGTGCCAACATCGCGAGCTCCCTGGACAGGTAAATGTCCATATATTAAAAGTCAGCACTGCAGCTGCAGTATTTGTAGCTGCTGGCTTTTAATTTTTCGTGGGGGTGCTGGACCTCCTCTTTAAGCAGCAAATGATTTTTGTGGTCTCTTTTTTGTCTGTAATATAGGGGGGAAAAAAAAATATATATATACCGTTGCAAGAAAAAGTATATGAACCCTTTGGAATGATATGGATTTCTGCCCAAATTGGTCATAAAATGTGATTTGATCTTCGTCTAAGTCACAACAATAGACAATCACAGTCTGCTTAAACTAATAACACACAAAGAATTAAATGTCACCATGTTTTTATTGAACACACTATGTAAACATTCACAGTGCAGGTGGAAAAAGTATGTGAACCCTTAGACTACTGACATCTCCAAGAGCTAATTGGAGTGAGGTGTCAGCCAACTGGAGTCCAATCAATGAGATGAGATTGGAGGTGTTGGTTACAGCTGCCCTGCCCTATAAAAAACACACACCAGTTCTGGGTTTGCTTTTCACAAGAAGCATTGCCTGATGTGAATGATGCCTCACACAAAAGAGCTCTAAGAAGACCTACGATTAAGAATTGTTGACTTGCATAAGGCTGGAAAGGGTTATAAAAGTATCTCCAAAAGCCTTGCTGTTCATCAGTCCACGGTAAGACAAATTGTCTATAAATGGAGAAAGTTCAGCACTGCTGCTACTGTCCCTAGGAGTGGCCGTCCTGTAAAGGTGACTGCAAGAGCACAGCGCAGACTGCTCAGTGAGGTGAAGAAGAATCCTAGCGTATCAGCTAAAGACTTACAAAAGTCTCTGGCATATGCTAACATCCCTGTTAGCGAATCTACGATACGTAAAACACTAAACAAGAATGGATTTCATGGGAGGATACCACAGAGGAAGCCACTGCTGTCCAAAAACACATTGCTGCACATTTACAGTTTGCACAAGAGCATCTGGATGTTCCACAGCAGTACTGGCAAAATATTCTGTGGACAGATGAAACCAAAGTTGAGTTGTTTGGAAGAAACACACAACACTATGTGTGGATCAAAAGAGGCACAGCACACCAACATCAAAACCTCATCCCAACTGTGAAGTATGGTGGTGGGGGCATCATGGTTTGGGGCTGCTTTTCTGCGTCAGGGCCTAGACGGATTGCTATCATCGAAGGAAAAATGAATTCCCAAGTTTATCAAGACATTTTGCAGGAGAACTTAAGGCCATCTGTCCAGCAGCTGAAGCTCAACAGAAGATGGGTGTTGCAACAGGACAACGACCCAAAGCATAGAAGTAAATCAACAACAGAATGGCTTAAACAGAAGAAAATACGCCTTCTGGAGTGGCCCAGTCAGAGTCCTGACCTCAACCCGATTGAGATGCTGTGGTATGACCTCAAGAAAGTGATTCACACCAGACATCCCAAGAATATTGCTGAACTGAAACAGTTCTGTAAAGAGGAATGGTCAAGATTACTCCTGACCGTTGTGCACGTCTGATCTGCAACTACAGGAAACGTTTGGCCGAAGTTATTGCTGCCAAGGGAGGTTCAACCAGTTATTAAATCCAAGGGTTCACATACTTTTTCCACCTGCACTGTGAATGTTTACATGGTGTGTTCAATAAAAACATGGTAATATTTAATTCTTTGTGTGTTATTAGTTTAAGCAGACTGTGATTGTCTATTGTTGTGACTTAGATGAAGATCACATCACATTTTATGACGAATTTGTGCAGAAATCCATATCATTCCAAAGGGTTCACATACTTTTTCTTGCAACTATATATATATATATATATATATATATATATATATATATATATATATATATTATATATATAAGTCCTCTGCATGTAATGGTTACCTGTATGCCATTTTGGCTGCACCCTGCTCTCCACGCACACCACATGCACAGAGCCAGAAAGTTAATGGGAGGTATAGGACATAGGAAGGAGGAACAGGTTATAATATTTAGTACAATTATTTATTTTTTTTATTTAAAGGGGCACAGCGCATTAGTAGCACATTTGTAGCACATTCCCTGCATTTGCGACGCCTAAAAATGCAGCATGCTCTACTTTTTTTTAACTGCACTGAACTGCACTGCAATGGTGTAAACCCTGTCCATAGGATTGCCTTGATTTTGGGCTGTCTATGCAGTTGGAGTGCAGTTCAAAATGCAGCCAATAGGGATGGGCGAACGGTGTTCGCTGTTCGGTCATTTGGCGGACAGCCGAACAAATGGGTCGTTCAACCATTTGTTCGGCCCCCTGAACTGACCAA
>BLSH010034226.1:750948-761596 GCA_018402905.1 Glandirana rugosa
CCCCCCCCCCCCCCCCCCCCCCCCCCCCCCCCCCCCCCCCCCCCCCCCCCCCCCCCCCCCCCCCCCCCCCCCCCCCCCCCATTGGAGAACATTGGGGTAATCAATACCTTGCTGCAACTACTTTGGTCATTCCTGACCTCACCAATTGGCACTGTGATTAGTAAGATTATTATATTTCTCCCTGTGCTCACAGGAATTAGGAACCCAGCAAGGCAGACCTGCTTTCAGTGCAGTCCACCATTTCTGCTCACTTCCTTCTTCCTTCTTTGCCCACTTTAACTTCTCCCTTAGCAGCCTAGACAATGTGGGACAGATACAACTCTACCCAGTGCCATGAGTGGAATTTAAAAGGCCTGCTACCTGTGATTAGTGAACCGAGCAGGATTTTAACAGGGTGAAGAGGGACAAGTGGGAAGTGGGATGTCCTTGGGTCCAGGGATTAAACTGAAAATGCAGCATAGTCCCGCATATCCACCAGGACTTTTGGAGCTATGCATTGTAGCCCTGAAAGTTGAAGCAACCTGATATGGAAACCCTGACCTAGTAATGAAAGTCAAGCATCCAGTTGCCCCTTCTGCCTCCCAAGCTCATTGTTGATGAATTATTTCACAGACTAAAGGAAATGCATGGGATGTGGGAAAGCACTCATGGTTGCCACCAGTGACGGCTGGTGGTTTTTTTTTGGGGGGGGGAAGCAAGCAACAACCCACACCCCCAACTGAGCGGCACCTCCGAGCGGCAATCCCCCCCCCCGTGTGGAACCTCTGAGTGGCACCTCTCCCCCACTGTTTGCCAGACAGTCCGGCGCTTACCCTTTCTATACAGTGGCGGTTAGCCTGCAGCAGCTCCGTGTCCTCTTGTCCATGGCAGCTTCCAGCGTGTGGCTCCTCCTCCTAGGCGTCCAATAGGATGCCTGTCCTTTCAGCCAACTGGGTGATGGGTGTCAAAACCCACTTCCAGATTGGTCGGGAAGAGGGTGAGTGTTACAACAGCGAATATTCATTCGCTGTTGTAACACACCTGGATGGGCTGAGAGCGCACTCTCTGCGCCACAAGCCCACCCTATTTTGAAGCCTATTAGAGCCTCTGGCTCAAATCGGTGGTTCAAAAAAACACCTCCGCAATTGTAATTCATGCGCCCGGCATCCTGAAAGGGGCCAGACGCATGGATAGGGGGGCAGCGGAAGGGTTAGGGGAGGCGGCGCCCGTGCAACCTCAATGTACGGGTCGCCCCTGGTTGCCACCCGACTGGATTTCAAACATGTCTGTGTGTATTCATCTCCATTACATGGGGGTGGCAGTAGTTTGCACAAGAAAATAACAGGTATTTTCTGTACTTGCTAAAATGTACTTAGCCAAAAGAGTTAAAACTAATGCACCCACCACAGCTAAGGACTGGTAAGCTAAAATATATTATGTGTTCTTGGGCTTAGTTGTACTTTAAAACAGAGCTGCCTTTAGAGTGTTGAGGTTTTCATCACTGATTTTCCATCCATCTGAAAATGCTAATTGCTTGGCCATTTACACTGCCCCTCTTGCTTTAGCAAATTCGGACATACATTCGGATGTATCTGAATCTCTGAATGACATAGTAAGGAATTTAGTTGAAATTAATTAAATTTAATTTTGTTCATTCGTTTTCCAACTAATTCCAAAGTTTCAGAACAATTACAATTCGGATCAGTCGAAAAATGATCAACTGATTCAAATTCTGTGTGAAAAATAGCTGGTTGTTAAGGAGGTAGGCTGGCAGTATGGTGGGCGGCGCGATTGACAATGGATCTACAACGGGGAACATTGTTTTTTTTTTTTTTTTTTTTAATAATGAAATTTTCAAGAACTTGTGTTGTGTCTTTATTCACTTTTTACACTTCTTTGGTAAATGGGTAGGGGTATTATGTATTCAAATAAGGGGGGGCTCTGGATCTGGGGGTCCCCTTGTTGCAGGGGGATTTCAGATTCCAATAAGACCCCCACAACCACCACCCAGGCTTGTGGGGATGAGGCACTTGTCCCCATCAACATGGGGACAAGGTGCTTTTGGATGAGGGGGGCTAAGCCCCTTCAAAGCAACCCCCAATGTTGAGGGCATGTTGTCTGATATGGTTCAGGAGGGGGGGTGTTCACTCCTCCCTTTCCTGGCCTGCCGGGCTGCATGCTCGGATAAGGGTCTGGTATGGATTGGGGAGGACCCCAGGCCGTTTTTTTTTTTTTCAAATTCTCAATTGCCGGCATTCTTTTGTTTCCATTTCAGCTTTCAGAGGGGAAGCCCGCTGACAGCTTGATGGGTAATCGGTTGTTAAGGACGCGGCGGGCAATGATGAGTCATCGGTTGTTGAGGAGTCATCAGTTGTTAAAGACGTATGGTATGGATTGGGGGGCCCCACGCTGTTTTTTTTTTTTGAATTTTCTATTGCAGGCATTCTTTTGTTTACATTTCAGCTCTCAGGAGGCCCACTGACAGCTGATGAGTCATCAGTTGTTAAGGATGCGGCAGCCAGCTTTCCGGTCTGCTCCTTAACAACAAGCTATTCTTCACACAGAATTCAAATCAGTTGATCATTTTTTAAACGATCCGAATGGTTCAGAAAATGTGGAAATTGTTATAAAATGAATAAGCAAAATTAAATTAAATGAAACTAAACTAAACTAATTCTAAAATGAATCAATGAAATGAGTAACATATCGAAACTATCCAAAACTAAACAAACTTTTCTGTTCCGCACATGTCTGATCAGGAAAGTTAAATAATTCTCCAGGGTTTCCAGCACAATTAAAACTGTAACATTGCTTGGATCCACCTCACTAACAGCCTCACTAAGCCCATCACTAACAGCTTTCCCTGCTATATCTACCATCCCCTCAGCACCAGCGCCGTTCTCTCTTGACGTGCCCTTATGTGGTTGACCACTGATCCTCTTCCAGGTTAGATGACACCCAGTGTCATTCAACTCAAAAATGTTGGTGAGCCCAGGACGTAATGGACATACCCCTTGGGGGTGTGTCATTAATACAGCTTGGGCTTACAGGAGAATAGTGCAGAAATTGGTATTTAGCATTCAAGACTTCCCACCATTTGTGGAAGGAGAAGATAATAAGGACTTATGACATCATGTGTGACTAGATAGAAGACCCCAGGAAAAAAGGTATTTATGCAGATTATTTTTTTAAATGCCAGCCTAGGGTAGTGGGCAGAATGAGGTGAAGTTGGGGCCAAGGAGAACCAGGCACCTGACACACACAGAAGAGTGTTGCATGCAAAAGATGTTGCAGCAAGCTTTTGGTCTTCAAGAAAGCGAAGATTTGTGGCATGAGTGGCAGGATGGCTAAGTATTAAGACTTTTTCTAGTTAGACCGCATTTTGAATTTTTATTCTAGCAAAAGGGCCACAATGGCAGTTTATACATTTACAATATTATCTCAGTGCAGTGCAGTCTTTATATCAATACTATACTATGTGATTAAATGTGCACAAGATATGATATATATGCCAATAAATTCCAAATAAAGATCAAAATAATAATACATCTCTTCAATAAACCATAAGTGCAAATAATGTGTCAGTGTCCTTCTACTAATTGATTGATTTGTATTATATAGTCAGAGCTGCTGATAAGGCAGTACAACCGGTACTTGTTGTACTGGGCCCAGGCCCCATCAGCTAAACCAGGGGCTCAGAGCAGCTTTATTATTCATTTCTGCCTAAATGAATAAATGTAATTTACTAGACCACACCCCCACTTCTACTTGCTTACCAGGGCTTAAATTACACCTCCCTGGGCCCCATCAGGTTAACAGAGGGGCCAAGAAGATATGAGCAGCAGAGGAGGGACTTTTTTCCATATTCGAGGTGTAGACAGATAAAGTGCTGCTTTTCTGCTGCATCCCAGGGGGTAGGTGGGGTTGGGGGGGTCCTGTCAGGTCTGCTGTAAGCGGCACCAGGATTTCTAACAGTGGCCCTGTATATAGTCCACCTATATAGCCAATATCAATATATTCCAGAAGTTAGTAATAAGTTCTCCAAGTGACATATAAACATGTCATTAATTATATTAGTGTCCTTATTGACTTATGTTGATTAATGTGCAATTCACATATTCCACTCATGATAACTCCACCAAAAATAGCGTTCATCCCTTCACCGACAAATACTGTATATATATATATATAAAAATATATATATATATATATATATATACTCTCACCTCCAGTATTTGACCCAAAATTATTTTAGGTCAAATAGTGCTTTTCCCTTTAAACTGGGTAAGTATAGTCACAGATATTCCTCCAAATTCTAGTCCCCCAGGTACTCAGTGTATCTCCACCCTCCTTGATCATGCCATATTCCTTCCACCAAAGATTTTAAGTGCATATCGGATGCACTACAGAAAGGACATTGGTCTCGAGACACTCACAACATGGCAAATAGCAAAATTCCATGTGTTCAACTAGATGTCATCAGTCCTGCCCTACATGTTACGTCACCGAACCCGTGACTTCAACAGGTGAAGTTGGGGCCAAGGGGAACCAGGCACCAACACACCCAGAAGTGTTTTGTATACAGAAGATAGTTCAGCAAGCTTTGGGTCTTCAAGAAAGCGAAGATTTGTGGCATGAGTGGCAGGATGGCTAAGTATTAAGACTTTTTCTGGTTAGACCGCATTTTGAATTTTTATTCTAGCAAAAGGGCCACAATGGCAGTTTATACATTTACAATATTATCTCAGTGCAGTGCAGTGCAGTCTTTATATCAATACTATACTGTGTGATTAAATGTGCACAAGATATGATATATATGCCAATAAATTCCAAATAAAGATCAAAATAATAATACATCTCTTCAATAAACCATAAGTGCAAATAATGTGTCAGTGTCCTTCTACTAATTGATTGATTTGTATTATATAGTCAGAGCTGCTGATAAGGCAGTACAACCGGTACTTGTTGTACTGGGCCCAGGCCCCATCAGCTAAACAAGGGGCTCAGAGCAGCTTTATTGTTCATTTCTGCCTAAATTAATAAATGTAATTTACTAGACCACACCCCCACTTCTACTTGCTTACCAGGGCTTAAATTACACCTCCCTGGGCCCCATCAGGTTAGCAGAGGGGCCAAGGAGATATGAGCAGCAGAGGAGGGACTTTGTTTCCATATTCGAGGTGTAGACAGATAAAGTGCTGCTTTTCTGCTGCACCCCAGGGGGTAGGTGGGGTTGGGGGGGTCCTGTCAGGTCTGCTGTAAGGGGCACCAGGATTTTTAACAGTGGCCCTGTATATAGTCCACCTATATAGCCAATATCAATATATTCCAGAAGTTAGTAATAAGTTCTCCAAGTGACATATAAACATGCCATTAATTATATTAGTGTCCTTATTGACTTATGTTGATTAATGTGCAATTCACATATTCCACTCATGATAACTCCACCAAAAATAACGTTCATCCCTTCACCGACAAATAAAGTATATATATATATATATATATATATATATATATATATATATATATATACTCTCACCTCCAGTATTTGACCCAAAATTATTTTAGGTCAAATAGTGCTTTTCCCTTTAAACTGGGTAAGTATAGTCACAGATATTCCTCCAAATTCAAGTCCCCCAGGTACTCAGTGTATCTCCACCCTCCTTGATCATGCCATATTCCTTCCACCAAAGATTTTAAGTGCATATCGGATGGACTACAGAAAGGATATTGGTCTCGAGACACTCACAACATGGCAAATAGCAAAATTCCATGTGTTCAACTAGATGTCATCAGTCCTGCCCTACATGTTACGTCACCGAACCCGTGACTTCAACAGGTGAAGTTGGGGCCAAGGGGAACCAGGCACCAACACACCCAGAAGTGTTTTGTATACAGAAGATACTTCAGCAAGCTTTGGGTCTTCAAGAGAGCAATGACTGGTGGCATGAGTGGCAGGATGGCTAGGTATTAAGTCTTTTTTTAGTCAGACCACATTTTGAAATGTTTATTCTAGCAATAGGTCCACAATGGCAGTTCGTACATTTGTGAGTGTATCAGTATTTAACTTGTTGCCTTACCTATGGATATAGAATTGGTTAGCCAAATTTGGATGATCTTCTTGATGGAACACAATCGGGAATGCAATCACATGATGTTGTCACTACATTTCCCAACACAGGAAGGTAAGAGGTATAAAAAGAGGAGGAACCTGTACAGAGGGGCAGCACCAATCATTTGTCCCTGGGGCAGTATAAACCCCATCTTTTCTTCAGACCTCTACCAGGTATATTGCCATACAGCTCAGTGCTTTAGACACTATCAACCTTCTGCTCAGATACTTCTGACATTAGCTGCTTTGAAGAGGTATATTTACTTCACCCACAGACAATTTATTCAAACATTCCTCATCTCCGGCACAGCAGGCTCTCTCGTTTCCACGTTAGCTTTACACTTGTCTCTATTTAAGGCATTTTCAATAGATAGATGGTTATTTATACCGTAGAGATTGCCGCCGGTTTCTCAGCTGGCAACAGTGAATGACAAAAAGCCATACAGAAGGCAGAGTCCCATAAATTGCAACTTTATTTAGATTAGAGAAATGATCATTAAATACAGGAATATATTATTACACCATACGCACCATAGTTGCCATGTGCCCTTGATTTCTATTGAAACTCATTTAGTTTTTCAGTTCTTGTTTGTTAAAATGAATTTCTGAGCGGTTGTATTTTTTCAAAAAAAATCCAGTTACAGATTTACTTGTTTTTTTTTTAATTAAATGTATTTTTAATTAGCCTTTGAATCTACTATAATCCTCTGTACAGCAGCACTGGGAAAGGGAAAGAGAGCACTCTGAGTTAATCAGGGCTCTTTTTCTTTGCACGTTGCTGTCCATCTAACAATGGAAGCATTCTGATTGGAGGATAGAGTGGTGACTTTATCGCTCTCTAATCTAATCATAGATAGGGGCAGGTCCTAGACCAGAATGTATATCTTTATCACATTGGTTGCTTTTAGTAGTGTTTTATACTAAAACACTGATATCACCATCATTCTAAAATGCAGGGCATGACATATACAACTACAACTTGTTTGCTTATGAGATTTAGTTACCCCCTCTGTACTCCCCTCCTGTTTACTGCTAATTGGTTAATTCCTTGCTACACCCCTCCCTGTTTATTCCATGTTCACTCAGTCAATGCTAGTATTTCACAGGGAAAGTTAGTATATGTAGCACCCTCTAGTGTGCTATATGTAACTAGGTTAGTTGTTAGAGTAGGTTAACCACTTCAGCCCCAGAAGGAATTACCCACTTTCTGACCAGGCCATTTTTTGCGCTACGGCACTGCCTCATTTAACTGACAATTGCACAGTCGTGCGACATTGTACCCAAACAAAATTGATGTCCTTTTCCCCCCACAAATAGAGTTTCTTTTGATGATATTTGATCACCTCTGTGGTTTATATTTTTTGCGCTATAAACAAAAAAGGCCAACAATTGTGAAAAAAAAAAATTTTACTCTCTGTTATAATACATATCCAAAAAAAAGGGCCTGGTATGCTCTTGGAGGGGGAACCCATGCCGTTTTTTTTTTTAATTTGACTGGGGTTCCCCTTCAAGATCCTCAGAGCACAAGGTGCGTGGTATTGTCGGGATCGAAGTCGGATCCCTGTTCACTGAAGTCGGAACGATGTAGGACCCTTGTAGGACACATGCCCAGAGCAAAGTAGGATGAAAGTCTGATCATTGTCGTGTCGGACAAGTGTGAACCCAGCCTAAAACCGAACACTTATTAATTACACAGGTTCTGTGGCTGATTAAGGTGCTAATTAAACTCACTTAGTGGCTTATCTGAATTAAATTAGCCCCAGATCCTGTGTATTTAATATGTATTTGATTTTAAAGGGATGAGGTGGCAAACCTACCATACTCTCCGAAAAGAGTGGTTCTATGGAGGTATGTCAATATGTCAACAGGAATGGGCTCGGGCGTGTTTGGAACCAAATGTGCCCGATCCCGCCAGGAAGTTTGCACTGTGCCACGCTAATCATAGGCAGTGAAACATTTCCTGATCGCTGCAGCCGCGCATCGGGAAATGTTTCACTGGCTGTGATTAGTGAGGCGCAGTGCAAACTTCCTGGCGGGCTTGGACATGTGCAGTTCCGAACACGCCTGAGCCAATCCGTATATGCCAATGCATAAAGCAGCATTTGAAACAGAACAATCTCTGTTTCCTCAGAGTCCGGGTTTAATCAGTCAGTGAAGGTAAGGCCCCTTTCACACTAGCAGAGTTTTGATGGGCTCCGCTGCTCAGCGGGGATCCATCCGTTGATCCCCGCTGAGCCGGCGGATGACAGGACAGTCTCTGCACTCCCGTGCAGAGACTGACCTGTCAGAGCTCCATTCTCCTCTATGGAGGATCGGATGAACACGGACCTTCTGTCCATGTTCATCCGATCCTATCCACTAGGCAGATGGAAAATAGGGTTTCCATCCGTCTGTTTTTGGCGGATCGGAGCGGATCGGGTGTCAGCGGACATGTCACCGCTGACATCCGTCGCTTTATAGAGGACAATGGAGCGTCCATTCGGGTCCGCCTGAAAAACTGACAGACGGACCCAAATGATCCACTAGTTTAAAAGAGCCCTAAAATACTTTGCCCTGGAACATTTGCATGAATTATCACATTGAGTTGCTTTTCTCTTTTTTTTTTCTGCCAATAGCAACTTGCATCCCTCTGTATGCCAAGCACCTGGCAATGAGAGGATCATTTAAAATTGTATAATAAAAGAAAGATTGGAATATTTTATGAATGGATCAACTAAGCTTTAGTGGGATGGTGCAGGCACAGCAGAAGCGTTCATAGACTGGGTTTTATATTTAAGGCATGTCATTTTATTGGACAATCTGACCAGCTGTCAGTTTCTTTACTGATGAAGATCAGCCGTGGACTGTTATAACCCCTCTGGGCCCATCTGTGTCTATGGCTATTGCCTTGGGCCCGCCTGTATCGGATTTCCCTTATCCTGTCTAGCAGAACATCCTGGGACTTGTAGTTCACCAGCTGATGGGTGATTGCAACCTCCCCTTACTTGTATTGGCTTTCTATATTCCAAGAGTATAGATCTTTCTAACAGCTTTTTTTTTTTTGCAGCTGGAATCCCCATAATGCTTCGCTGGTATATTATACTTTTAAATAAAACCAATTAAATCATGCAATAATTCAAATTCCTCATCATATAAAATATTTACAAACATCCACGTATACATATATGCACAATTCACAATAAACATTAGAAACCGTGCAGGGGAAAAAAAGAAGGCAGCCACAAATCATGAAACAAACATTAGATCCGGGAGCACCTGGATGTCATTAAAGCGCACACCTGCACTGGTTACTGCTCGGCGCAAACAGCTCCACAAAACACGGCAAGTACTGGATACCATTCAGGTTTATGCATCTCCTTTACACAGCGATCATGGCTGCTCTATAAGCCAAATTCCAACCAGGTATCTAAAACACATAGCAACTGATACAGTTCAATCTTTAAAATATCATTAAAGTACTGTAGATGTAAGCCCAATCACTAAAATCTCATAATAGCTCTACATGTATTTTCAAAACTTATTCTAATACATTTTAAATGGAAAAAAGTATAATTATTCCTAAAGTGTTTGTAAAGGATTTTTTTTTCAAATGACAAACATGGTATTCTTACATGCTGTTTGCAATGGTTTTGCAGAACAGCCCCAACCATTCACTTCTTGGGGTCCCCGCTTGCGCTCCTGGCTCCTCTCCCTTTCTGAGTGCCCTCATAGCAAGCCATTTGCTATTGGGGCACTCATGGAACTCGATCCCGAGCCGCACTATGTGTGTGTCTATTGATACACACAGTGGGGATGAGCCCCGCCCCTTGCTCTCTCCTTATGGGCTGTGATTGCCGGCAGCAAGAGCTATTGACTCCCGCTACTGCCTCCATGGCCAAGCAGGAGAGAGCGAGAGACATTGCTCTCAGGCACAGTGCTGAATCGGGTTCAAGCTCAGGTAAGTATAGGGTGGGCAGTGCTTGGACAAGGTCATCTAGAGCCCAGGGTGAACCATGAACATTGAGCACTAATCTGCATGCTTATCCCCTGAGCATAATTTTCCCCTCCTCCCAAGACAAATCCACACCCCTGCTGATATCCCCCTCCCAGCACAAACTTTGCCCCTCAATCCCCCTCCCAGTTCAAATCCTCTCTCTCCACAAATCTCCCAAGCACAAACCACCCCCCTAAAAATAAAATCACTGCTCTTAGCACAAATCTTTTCCCCCCCACTACACATCCTTTCCTCCCACCACACATCCCCCTCCCAGCACAAATTCCCCAACCCAACCCCTGCTCCTAGCACAAATCCCCCCCCCCCCAAAAAAAAATAAAAATTCCCCTCCTAGCACAAATCTCCTCCTAACACAAATCACCACTCCTAGCACCTCCCCATATTTACCCTCCTCGAACAATTCTTACCCCCTGTAGCCCTCCAAATTCTCCCTCCCAACACAAATCCCCTGCCCCCCAATCTGCTCACGGCACACCCCCTCCCTTCCCCACCTCACATGATACCACATTGCCCAGGGCAGCTACCCCTCCTGCCCACCCCTAGTTTTAGCCCTTTTGGGGGGG
>BLSH010034226.1:762596-775172 GCA_018402905.1 Glandirana rugosa
ATTAGGTTATCATGCACATTTTTTTATACAGGTAAGGCAGGGCAGGTAAAAGGAGGGGGGGGGGAGATTTTTGAGAGTAGTTAGGATTAGGCTTTTTTTCCCAAGTCTGCCAAATTTATTAGAAACAATAACTGTTGATTAGATATAAGGTTGAGTTTGGCTGAACCTGGAAGGCAGCATTTCTGTGCCAATCAGTTGTGGCCAGTACACTCTGCACTCTGCAGCTGGACCTATGCAAAGGGAGAGGGATGCATGTGACATCATTGACCTAAAATTAATCTAATATGGCCACATAGGTCAATGATCTCATGAGCATCACCTCCCCTTTGTGTATGTGCAACTGCAGGCAGGGAATCCCCCGCACAGCTTATTGGTCCAGCATTGACAGCTGACATCTGGGTTCAGAGCAAATCTGGAGCTGAACCCAAACTCATCCCTACCCGTGATACATAGTAGTAGTTAATCACATTCAACTGGACTTAATCTTTAATGTTGAAGACTTTACATAGCTTTTCCAAGCCACTTTTCAGTTTTAATGAGAGTCAGGAACTTGCCCCAGCACTTGCATCCAAACAGATAGCACCAATAATTGAACCAATCACCATGGAATGCCCCAAGGCAGATGTGTCAAATCCCATTCTATGATGACTAGATCAAGGTGTATGTGCTACCTGTGTAGGTACAAATGGGACCAGTGGTCCTGGTTCAAAACCCAATCAAGACACTATGTGCATGTTCTCCCCGTGCTTGTGTGGGTTTCTTTCGGGCAATCTGGTTTCCTCTAATACTCCAAAGATATGCTGGTAGGTTAAATGTCTCCTGTCTAAATTGGCCCTAGTATTCCCGTGCATGGTATCTATGAGAGATAAGGATCTTAGATTGTAAGCTCCTTGAGGGTAGGGACTGGTGTGAATGTACAGTATGTCAGGGCTTGACAAATTTGCTTTGAATCTAGGGGCCAGCTAAAAAAGTTAGTAGCCAGTTTTTTTTTAGGGTAGTGTTGGGTTGTCAGCGCCCGGGGTAAGGCAAGTAATTTGCGCCCCCTAACCCTATCTTACTCACAGCAGAGCAGCCAGTCAATAACTCCAACGTAACCCTGTCACATCAGGGTTATAGGCTGGCCAGAAAGAGTGACACTAAAAACCTGTTATGGGGGAAACTCCTTATTATGCCTAATGCATCTTGACTGCTGCATGTAAAACGCCCTCATCTGTTGCCTAATGGAGCTTAAAGCGTTTGTTAACCCTAAAAAAAAAAAGAAATGCTTCTCCTGTATCTTTAATGTGCAATTAGCAGCATGGTGCTTTTGCTTTTTAAATTATCCCTCTGTATCCCCTAAAATACCTGTTTGATAATGCCAGGTCATGACTTCCCCCCCGAGTGCTGACTCCCCTTGTATATTGCTTATCCTGAGAGCACCGTGGTCTATGCAGGCTATGCCACTCCGAGCTCTCCTATCTCCCATGTGCCTGTCTTCAACTCCCCGCTCCTCCCCCTCCCTCTTCCTCTCGTAGATTCTCCCCTCTTCTCTCATAATTAACTGTAAAAGCTCCTATTTCCTCTGTATTAGAAGAATAAGTTCCCTGTGTCAGTGTTATATCAGAAATATTCTTATCTATATAGATAACACAGCACGTCTCTCTCTCCAGTGGATGTCAACAGCAGTGCTCAGCCCCACCCTCAGGAATTCTGAGCTGAGAGAGACAACTGATCCTAGTAAGAAGGTGTGTTATCTATACAGAGAAGTATATATTGTTTATAACACAGACACAGGGCAACTTCTTGTTATAATACCAAGAACTTTTTATACATGTGGCTTAACAAACACTTTAAGGGTGGCCGTTGGTGGGTGGAAAAAAACATGTCTCTACTGCACATTTTTACCACCCAACTGCACATCTAAATGAAGCTTTAGTGACACTTTAACCACTTCAGCCCCGGAAGGATTTCACACTTTAGGACCAGAGCACTTTTTGCGATTCGGCACTGCATCCCTATAACTGACAATTGCGCGGTTGTGCGACGTTGTCCCACAAATAGAGATTTCTTTTGGTGGTATTTTATCACCTCTGCATTTCTGATCACTGCTATAAACAAAAGAAGAGTGACAATTATGCAAGAAAATAAAAAATGTCTTACTCTTTGGTAAAATTCAAATAAAAAAAATATAAAAAAACATTTTTTTCATCGGTTTTGGCTGATTTATATTCTTCCTCATATTTTTGGTAAAAAAAAATCGCATGTAGCCGGCGGCGATTGAGTCTGCCCTACCCGCTCCCTTGCTCATATGACGGCGGTTTGCGATATCCAACCACTTTGTTGCCACTAGACAGCTGTCGGCAAGTGGTTAAATAAAATACAAAAAAAAAAGGTAAAGAAGTATTCCAGTGTTGCTGATCTTCTGCTGCCTCTTTGCAGCCACTTCCTGCCTACATGTGTGTCCCCCACGGTGAGTATTCATTGTTCTGGTGGGTTTCCGGTCACCATGAAATACTGGAGCCCAGCTGCACATAAAGAGTGGTAACTGTTGTTGGTACACAGGGCTTTATCATGATTTTGTTGCTTAGCATAAAGATTATGATTCTCTCACGATTCTCATGATGTAACATTATCTTTAACATTATACAAAAAAATTGGGCTAACTTTTAAGTTTTTTTTTTTATTCATTAAAGTGTATTTTTTCCCCAAAAAATGCATTTGAAAGACCGCTGCACAAATACCGTGTGACATAAAATAGTGCAACAACCGCTATTTTATTCTCTAAGGTCTCTGCTAAGAGAATATATATACTTTTTGGGCTTCTAAGTCATTTTCCAGCAGAAAATATTAATTTTTACTTGTAAGTCACAAATGTCAGAAAAGGTTTAGTCTTTAAGTGGTTAAACTGACCTCTTAGGGCCGGTTCACACTGCCGCGACTTGGGCTCCGACTTGTGTCACCCCAAGTCGCTTGGCATCAAAAATCCCATTGAAATGAATGAGAGCCATCTTAATGTACACTACTGAAGTCGCTCTGACGTCAAAAAAGGTTCCTGTACTACTTCAAGGCGACTTCTATCTGACTTGTACCCATAGAATTCAATGGAAGTCGCCTCCAAGTCAGATCCCCATCGATATTGAAGCAGCATTACAGGAAAAAGAAAATAATTTACACAGATACTCCTCACGAATTACCCAGGCAACCCCCTCCCTCCCTTCTCTGATTTGCCACAGGCAAAGTCGCCTGGCATAGTCTAGTTTAAAGTTGCTTTGAAGTTGCCTGGAAGTTGTCTTGAAGTTGCCTCAAAGTTCCTTGAAGTTGCCTCAAAGTTGCCCCTGAAGTCGGATTGCCTATGTGTGCATCGGCCCTAACAGACTGGAGTTCATCCCTTTGATAAAAGAATGAAAAGAAACTTTGTTTATTTTTAAAGAAAAACAAAAATCTGGGCAGCCTGCCAAGTTTAACAGCTGTCAGATTAAGCAGAGAACTGCTCTTCACTGAATCGGAGATAATGAAGAGAGAGAAGAATGGGCTTGCTGCTCATCAGGTTTCTGGTCGCCATGGTGACCTGGCGCCCAGGGATTGTCGAGCCCTGCAGTACGTAAAGCGCTGTTGGTGCTATCTATATATATATATATATATATATATATATATATATATATATATATACAGTACCTGAAATAAATAAATAAGAAATGGCTTGAATAGGCTACAAAACATTTTCAGCGTTACAGAACAAGTCCAGGCGAATGTGACTTTAGCTATACCATGGCCTGGATGAATGAGAACTGTGACTGGATCGCCTTGCCACCCACCTGGGTGCCTCCACCAAACAGTGCTTCCTCACCACTGGGAATTGTACCCAAGAACTACACGGCACTAGGAACTCAGGAACTCTTTTATTGTAAATTCACACAGAATCTATCCAACACAAAATCAGATAAAAGCTTGATCACATTATCCTAAACAATGAAAACTTTAAACAGTAATGTCAACAGTTGTCGGGAACCATGAATCAGACCAAGACAGAAGTGCAGTAAAACTACACTATTTAATAAAAAGGTAAAATGATATAAACAGAGTAAACCTGGTCAAAACATAGCCAGTGAAACAGGAGTCCAGAGATCAGTGAGGTCAAACAAATGGCATGCAGGGTCAGGAGCCAGGAGGAGAGTCAGCTGAGCAGAGTTTTGGCTCCAGGAATCAGAAGAGAACGTCAAACAGGCATAGTCTTTCACAGGAAAACACAGCAGAGATTTCTCCAGAGATGTTGACCAAGGTGAAGACATCTGCGATCTGATCCAGGCAGTTTATATAGCAGCAGAGCTGGCTTAACGAAGGAGGATATGAGCATCAGGTGAGACAGAGTGGAAGCTGAGACTGGCAATTAACCCTCAGCTGAGCAGCTTGCTCTGGGAAGATAGATCTGAGCCTCTCTCCTCTCTAAGGACTTGGAATATATGAGGATATTGTCAAGATAAACCACCGCACATTGCTGCAACAAATCTCGAAGGACATTGTTGATGAACTCATGAAAAACTTCCAGAGCGTTGTAAAGACCGAACCCCATTAAGAGATATTCATAATGGCCTGTCCTAGTATTAAATGCAGTACTCCGCTCATCACCCTCCTTGATCCTCACGAGATTGTATGCCCCTCTCAGATCAAGCTTCGTGAAAACCATTGCTCCCTTGAGGCAGTCAAATAACTCTGTAATCAATGGAATTGGATAAGCATTCTTAAACGTGAAGCGATTGAGACCCCTATAATTGGTACAAGATCTCAGTTCACCACTCTTCTTTTTCATAAAGAAGAAGCCAGCACCAGCAGGAGACAAGGATTTGTGGATGAGCCCTCTAGAAATTGCATCTGTGACATACTTCTCCATGGCTTTATCCTCCGAGACAGACAAAGGGTAAACCTGGCCACGAGGGGGTATGGCACCAGGTAGAAGGTCAATTGCGCAATCATATGTCCAGTGTGGAGGTAAACTACCAGCCTGACCTTTATCAAAGACATCGCTAAATTTGCAGTATTCCTTGCAGGTAGGAGAGTGAAGTGGTACACAAGACCTTAGCCACTTTCTGAAAACATGTCTTACTGCATTGTGGCAACCAGGAAAGAACCTCAGCACAAAGCCAATCAATAGAGGGGTTGTGCCTCTGTAACCAAGGATAACCAATAACCACTGGAAAATGAGAAGAGGAAATTACTTGGAATTGGATTATCTCATGGTGAAGAACCCCTACAGCCATTGTCAACAGTGCAGTCTAATGAGTGACCTGGGCAGGCTGTAGAGGTCTCCCATCAATAGCCTCAGTGGCAAGTGGAGTAGTCCGAAGCTGCAGCGGACACAAAGGCCCTATTTATGAACAGGCCTGCAGCCCCAGAGTCTATTAGAGTTAAAGCCTGTATCCCGATGGACGACTCAGACCAAGAAAGGGTAACCGGAACCAGGGGCTTATCCTTCTGGATAACTGGGGACGTAACAATGCCACCTAAGGTCTGTCCCCTACAGGATCTCAGATGCAGGCATTTCCCGGATGGATAGGACAAGACTTCAAAAAGTGACCTGCCTGGCCACAATAAAGGCACAATCTCTCCCTCCTCCTAAAGGCTCTCTCATCCGCAGAGATGTGTGAAGCCTAACTGCATGGGTTCTACTTCACTGACAGGCTCGAAACCAGGAGGAATGGGAGGGGAGGGAGGCACAGGTGGGACTACAAAGCTTGGAGCCAAATGTACAGGAGGCTTCCACAAGCACCCCTTAAAGGAAGGTCTCTCTCGAAGTCTGAAGTCAATGAGAATGGCAAACGTGATCAATCTCTCCAGCTCAGGAGGTATGTCTCAGGCTGCTATTTCATCTTTGATGTTATCCGAGAGACCATGAGAAAAAGCAGCCACTAGAGCCTCATTGTTCCAAGCAACCCCTGCTGCCAGAGTTCGGAATTCAATGGCGTAATCGGCAACTGTTCTCGTACCCTGCTTGATGGACATGAGGCTTTTGGCAGCTGTAGTGGAGCGTGCGGTAACGTCAAATACCCTTTTAAAGGAGGCCACAAACTCTGGGTAACTCTGGAAAACAGGTTTTTGCATCTCCCACAGAGAGTTTGCTTAGGCCAAGGCTCTGTCAGAAAGCAAAGAATTCGCAAAGCCTACTTTGCTTCTGTCCGTGGGAAATGCCTGGGGCAGCATCTCAACGTATATCCCAACCTGGTTGAGAAACCCACTGCATTGAACTGGATCGCCCCCAAATCATTGGGGAAGTGGAGCAAAACCAGACATACTCCTTATAGAGGTAATATTTGAGGCAGGTGCTTGCACAGAGACTTGAGCATCAGCAGGAGTGGCCTGCAACACAGAACGGCCACCGTAGGAGGAACCAGGTGAGCAGTGCAATTCAGGAGCATCTGTAACACTATGGCAAACTGATCCATGCGATGATCCTGCTCATCCAATCTGGAAAAAATATTACCAGCAAGTGGATTGTCTGCATCTTCTGAATTCATGGTCTTCGCCTACTGTCAGGAACCATGAATCAGTCAAAGACAGAATTGCAGTAAAATCACACTTTGTAATAAAAAGATAAGATAATCTAAACAGAGTAAACGTGGTCAAAACAAAGCCAGGGTTCGGTAACCAAAACTGATAGTCAGAGCAAGTCGGTGAAACAGGAGTCCAGAGATCATGGAGGTCAAACAAACGGCATGCAGGGTCAGGAGCCAGGAGGAGAGTCAGCCGAGCAGGGTCTTGAATCCAGGAATCAGAAGGGAATGCCAAACAGGCAAAAAGTCTTTCACAGGAAAACACAGCAGAGATTTCTCCAGAGATGTTGATCAAGACGAAGGCATCTGCGATCTGATCCAGGCAGTTTATATAGCAGCAGAGCTGCCCTAACAAGGCAAGATGTGATCTTCAGGTGAGACAGAGTGGAAGCTGGGACTGACAATTAACCCTCAGATGAGCAGCTTGCTCTGAGAAGGGAGAGCTGAGCCCAGCCCTGACATCAGTGCATTCAAAAGTAGATCTAATGAACAGCTAGCAACTAACAGTAACTTAATTAAACAGTGATCTAATTAACAGTAAGCTAAGCAACAGCTTGGCACCTGAACAAACCTTGATTAGTCAGGGAGTGCCCACCCCAGACTGTCCGGCAACAAGTCCACATCCTTGGATACACAAAGCACATTACACATACTGTCTTTCAGGTGTTTGGCTTTCACTTGTGTAATCTGTCCACTATTTAGCACCCTGGTCCTAATCTGGGTTGCTATCAAATTTGGTTCTGCTAGGTGGTAACTAGCCTGACCAATTGGTAGGGGGTTTCCTGATTGTTGCCCTAAACCTGGGTTGGTGCATCCCTCTCTTCTGTCATTGTGTGGCGCTGCTGCTCTTGACACTAGAATGACAAGATCACATTGTATCCAGGTTAGGAGTAGATATCTTGTTCCAGCCAATCAGTTTTTTTAGCCCCAGGGGCTGCTGGGAGAGCCTATTTACTTGGGAGGGGTCAGGTGACTGGGGTTCTGTGCCACCTGGACAGCTGTCTAGGTGGACGTGTGTTGAAAAGCTCCCGGCTGCTTGGCCATCAGCCTAAGGCCTCTCCGGGAGTACCTGGTTGCTAGGCAGTCCAAGGCCTATCCAGGTTGGAAGAAAGCAGCGCAGGGTTGGGGCTTCAGGCCTGGAGCCCAACCAAATTGAAGGGATTCTGCCGGACAGAGAATCGAGTTGCTGTCCTAGGTGAAGGAAAGTAGTGGCCAGCAGAGACGACCACTCCGGTCGCCAGAGGCAAGTGAGAACCAGAGGTCAGAGATAAAAGGGGCCCAGTTGCCAGTAAAGGGACCATTTCTCCTGTTATCAGAGGTCAAGTTTATGAAGTCTGAAGAAGTACCAGAGCAGCCGTGTTCACTAGCCGGGTATGATGAAGAAGTTGGGAAAGCTTCAGCAGGGTCAAGCCAGGGACCCAGCGGGATAGTGTCTGTGATGCTTGCAGAGGATTTAGCGGGTTAGCTGAAGAGTCAAGTCAGTGACTCAGCGGGACAGCGTGGGTGACACTTGGAAGCCACAGTAGGTTAGTTGTGGAGGAGCTGAAGGGATCCAGCGGCGGCTGGGATCTGATGAGTCTAGTTAAAGACTGGGAGCTCTGTGAAAGGATCTACAACGGGATACTGTGAGTTGTGATCTGCATTGAAGTTGCAAGTTCAGTTAGCATAGGAGACAGTGGCCTGTAAATACAGTTTGCTGCAATTCAGCCTAAATGCCTTTGAACTGTTTAGCTGTCTTCCTATTCCTATTTTTGTCTCGGAGACTGCCAAGTGTTTTTGTGCCTGCATAAGTGTGTGCTGGCCCTAACCCTCTCTCCCCCAGTTCGTTAAGAAACAATAAATCTCTTTTTGCATTCTCAAAGTGTCTGGCGCCCAACTTACTCTATCTGCACTACACCCACTATGCCTAGTAACCCACACTGTGAAGAGGGATGTCAGCTCTCCCTGACTCTGAAGGTCACCACTAGGCCTGCAGAGGCTAGGGCCATGGCTACAAGTAGAAAAGTCATCATAAGACAAAGCTCATACAATGTTCCAGCACTCTGAAAAATTGAAATTAATTTATCTTTATAGATTTCTTGAGGGAGATGGTTGATAAATATTGCTGTCCCAAGTGGAGGAGTGTCTCTAAGCCAGTCTGTGGGAGGGCCACCATATTTCCTCTAACCATTAACCTGTACAAGATTACTATTACATCTTTCCATCCACTCCAGAAAGGATGCCTTATTGTCTTTATTCAGAGAATTAAAGGGTTTGTTAACCTAAAAAAAAAAGAAAAAGATCCTGCTCCTTCAAAGCATGTTATGATGCACAGTGCTTGTGCTGTGTAATTTGGCCTCCTGTATCAACTGAAATACCTGGCTGATCCTGCCTGGCTATACCCTCCCCTCTGTAAACTGGCCATAGTATATCATGGCTGCTGAGCCCTGATACTGTGGTCAGTTTACGTGCCTCTGTCATCCGCAGCTCTCCTTTCTGCTCTCCTGTGTATCCTCTGTCCTCCTCCCCCTTCCCCTCCCTGTCTGTCAGCTTTTACCAATCCCACCCTCCCCCTTCCTGCTGCTGAAATACACTTAGACACTACACACAATCCCCTCTGTAATATAGCCTTCTGTGCTGCAGTGTATGCTCTTTGTAGAAAAGATGCCTATTTCTACCTGAATTCACAGCGCCGATCACCGGTCACGTTACTCCTCGAGGCTTCCCTCCTCCCTGGCTGATGTCTCCGCTTTCTCCTCCTCTCCTCCTCACTGACGTCAGTGGGAGAATCTCGGCCCCTCCCGCTCTAGCGGGAGAAGGAGTCCCAAGGAGTCATGCGACCACCGATCGGCGGTGTGAATTTAGGTAGAAGTAGGCATCTTTTTTACAAAGAAAATACACTGCAACATAGGAGGCTTTATAACAGAGGGGATTGTGTGCAGTTTATAAAGTGGCTTAACATCCACTTTAATCCAAGCCTTGCTCTCAACGTTCATCACGTGGTTGTCCATCATTAGAGAATGATCTGCTTTCTCCATGGGATCAGAGGCTGAATCTGAGATCTTTAACATGCTCTGACAGGGAGAAGCATACAAAATCCCCAGTCTCCTCCATGGGCTATAATCAATGAGTAGAAGGCTAGCCCCTAGTCCCCTCCAAAAGCCTCTGTTCGAGTGGTTACCATGACAAGAACTTTCACAGCAACACCTGGCGATCTTGCCATGAAGGTCCTTGTTTCAGGCATTGCTTGTGATAGGGTGCTCTGTCCCTGTCACCCTGCCATAAGTGCCAGTGCTACTGATGGGCAGGGGCGTCACCAGGGTATGGCTATTGAGGCTGCAGCCCTGGATCTACTGTCCATAGCCCCGAGTATCTGCTGGGGTCCCTAATAGCGGATGGGCTTCATGAGAGCTGCGAGTGGGCGGCTTGACAGAACCGCAAGCGGGAGGCTTGACAGAGCCACAGGAGGCCTGCATAAGGGAGCTGCGAGGGAGCGGGGCGGGCAAGCAGAGATGATATCATCTCTCTCTGCCCGCCCCGCATCATTGCTGTTCTGCCCTCACAGACTGGCCAGTATCTTTATCTGCTGATTGTTAAACTTTCTGGAATACACATATTGCTATTGGGGTGTAGGATTAGGGCCTGCTGTCCCTCCATCCCTCTTTCTTTCTTTCCTTCCTTCCTCCATCCCTCGTTCATCTCAGATGTGAGCCACACCCCCTTAAGCCACGCCCTGTGCTATGCCCACTATTTAATTTAGACCACACCCATATTTCACATCTCTTCAGGCTAGAGCCCCTGGTCTTTCTCCACCTAGCAACACCCCTGCTGATGGGGGTATATAGGAAGTCATGTCAAAGCACATTTGCAGGCGTCTATTTTCATTTGGAATACCCAACTGTGTTTGAGGAACAAATTAAAAAAAAGACTGGTTGTTTTATGCTCTTTCCTCCTGGTTTTATTAAACATTAATCAATTTTCCTATAAACATCCCGTATTTACATCCTACCTGCATTTTCCATTTAAATGATCTTGCTCTACAAGTAAATGATTCATATTTGAATAAGTATTCAGAAAATATGGCATTTTTAAAAAAAAAGTATGGTACCAAAAGCACGGTAGTTTTTGTTTTTCTGATTTCCACTTGTAAAATACATTTATTAGCTGTTGATCCTACTAGATTTGTTCATTTTCCCCTTTCTTTAACAGCATGAAAACTCCTTTTGTTCTGTAGTGTAATCCCCATAGCATTGTTACCCTGTAGACTGGATAGTTCTGGATGGTCACATCGTTTTAAATGCGCTGTAAGAAAGGAACAGATTCAACCTCAATGCCAGCTAACATTTTTTAGCAGTTGCAGCAGCAGTATTTTTTTTTGTCTTCTAGAAAAAAGGTTTACACCATATAAATAAAAGCAGACCATCATAAGCACCACTGCCAGTGTTGTATGGGTTGTCCTAGCCACTAATGGTCAATTTTCAGAATACTTTGACCTGCATATAAAGTGTGGTACACACTATTAGTTTTTTCCTGAAAAAAAAAACAGTTGGCTCCGGTCAGAGCCGCTGTACTAACGATCCATTGTTAGTACAGCGATCTCCCCTGCTGAGCTGTTGTGTTCTGACAGGAGGACAGCCCCCCCTAGCCAAAACACTCTGATCAGAGCTCCCAGCTATTGGCTGAGAGCGCTAATCAGGAGCCGGTCGGCTGCTGATTTTCCAGCATGCTCGTCCGACAGAAGCCGGCCAAACGGAGGGCTTCTGTCGGAGTGGCTGGAATACACAATCTCAGACGATTTTTATTGAACTGCTCGAAGCTGCCGGTATTTGGCCTGTGTGTACGGGGCTTAACGGTCAATTATCACCAGATGTATTGCCATGCACTGAGCAACGCATGCCAGCACATATACAATGTAAATGCAATGTATTTCAATAGGAGAAATTCACACCATTGCATTGTGCAGTGTTAGGCTTGATTCACATCTATGCATGTTGCTTTTAAAAGTTTCTGCAGTGCTTTTTTTCTGTGCATTCTGCGTTTTTGTAACCACTTTTTACCGCGATTTTACTGCAATTTTGCAGCAATTTGTGTTTTGCGATTTGTGTGTGGTTTTACATTCACTGTATATAGATAGTTGCTAAGGAGCAGGCCGGGAAGCCAGCTGCTGCGTCCTTAACAACCGATGAGTCATCAGCTTCCCCGCTGACAGCTGAATGTAAAAAAAAAAAAAATTTCCGGCTAAAAATATTCACAAATAAAACGGCATGGGGTCCCCCCCCCCAAGACCATACTGGGCCCTTTAGTCTGGTATAGATTTGGAGAGGACACCGCCACACTGAAATGTTTAAAAAAAATAGCGTGCCCCCCCCCAAAATCCATCTCAGACCCTTATCCCAGCAAGCAGTAGGTCAGGAAAGGGAGGGGACGAGCGAGCACCCCCCGCCCCCTGAACCATACCAGGCCACAAGCCCTTAACATGTGGGGGTGGGTGCTTTGGGGCAGGTGGCCCCCCTAAAGCACCTTTCCCCCATGTTTTTTTTATAATACATTTTTATTAATTTTCATGATAACAAGAAAGTTGAACATACAAAGTTGCTTATATCCATATGGAGCAAAGGCAATGAGACAGGAGTACATAAACAAATATAAATGTAGGTGTGTCCGACTTAATTTAGGACATTGGACTGCCGCGGGAACCTATAACAGGTCAAGGTCCGCTGTCTGTTTCATGGTTATTAGAGGGCAGGAGGGGTCCCCCCCCATCGGCACCCCAACCGGGAACAAACTGTGCCGGATGGGCAGGGGACCACCCCCCCCAGAGTGTCATCTGTATAGTGGCATCGCATCAGACAGCAAAGAATATTAATTGTTGGCTGTATAGTGGTCAGATCACTCATAGTCGATCTGTAACCTGTAATCACGTTGCGTACTTGATAAGCCACCTTTGCATAATATAAAAAAAAAAGGGAAAAGGTCATAATAGTTAAGGAGTCAAGAAGTAAAGAGGAGAAAAGCATGGGAAACCATGTTAAATGGACTGCAGTGCAAATCTGCAAAATGTAAAAAGCACTAA
>BLSH010034226.1:783010-793113 GCA_018402905.1 Glandirana rugosa
CTACTTTTTTTTCAATTCATTTTCTTTAAAATAAACATTTTTTTTAATTCAATATGGGTTCGTATATCTTCTTTCTATATGCTTGGGTATAACTTAATTTTTTTTACAAATAAAATTTCTTTTACTTAACTTTTTTTTCATCACATAGGGGACAAAATGATTTATTGGTACCAGGATCTCTTTAGTGAGACATACAAGACCCTGCATGTCTCCCCCGTGCTGCAGCCACACAGAGTGTGTGTAAAACCCCCCCACCAGTGGTGGCTGGTGAAATTTTAGGATGGGGTGGCACCAGACCCTGCCTTTCCTTTTTGACCCCTCCCACATCTCATAAGCCTCACCCCTTATAGATTCCACCCATTGTGTCAGGAGTATACAGCCCAGCATCACTAGATAGGGTATACAGCATTGCCAGATAGGAGTATATGCAGCATCACCAGATAGGGGTATATATAGCAGCACCAGAGGGGTATATACAGCATCACCAGAGGGGTATATACAGCATCACCAGATAGGGGTATATACAGCAGCACCAGAAGGGTATATATATAGCATCACCAGAGGAGTATACACATCATCAGCAGAGGAGTATACACATAATCAGCAGAGGAGTATATACAGCATCATCAGAGGAGTATACAGCATCACCAGAGGGGTATATACAGCATCATCAGGGAAGTAAATAGCATCACCAGAGGGGTATATAGTGTGACCAGAGGGGCATATAGTATCACCAGAGGGGTAAATAGTATCACCAGAGGGGTACCAGCATCCATATTCCCCCCTCCCCACCCCGCCGCGGGGCTCGCGGCACTGACAGTACCCCCCCAGGGCAGTCGGGAGATCAAAGTCCCGCACTTACCCCATCTAGGAGCGGTCAGGCAGCGAGCTGTGTCCAACTAACGGGGAGCGGCTTAGAGAAATAGCATCACCTGTCTTCTCTGCCAATCGGGAAACCGGTAACATACCAGAGCTTCCTGATTGGCGGAGAGCGGTTCAGTGTTATGTAGTGCTGCCCCCTTGAGGGTTGCTTAAGATGTCATTTCCCCCTTGGCCTTCCCCATTCTGAGAGTCCTCCACCACCCCTAACACTCTGGGTTCAATCATATTACAAGATTCCATTAGGGTTAATATCCTTGTAGTAATGGAAATCACACCAAAGTTTAAGTTTGAGGTATTTACTTAAGTCTTGCTTTATATGGAAAAGGTGACTTCTGAATAGTAAAAGGTCACAATGCAAGGAACAATTAACAGAGTCTGTTGAATTAGTAAATCACAAAGTTCACACAAACATGACCTTGATCAATTTAATGAATAGGAGGGGCAGTTACTGTGAAAAACCGTATGAATGACATCATGATAAATGAAAAATTGACAGCTATCCTTGCCGACACTCATGATAAATTCCTCAGGATTTGGCACCCATGGACCACGCATGTTATGCCTTCCAGGTTCGATAGTACGTTGCTCCGGATCTGAACGCCCTCGGACCTGCTCCCCCCTAACGGACCATTCCAACTTCATTTCGCTATTACTATTTCCTCCTCTTTTCTTTCTGTCTTCTTCCTCTTTCTTCTTCTTTTTCATACCACTCCAAGGTACTTACCTTTCTTTTTTTCTTGTTCTCTCCAGAAGGATTGTATAGATAATTAATGCAGTTGTATTCCTTGTCTATGGTGATGCTAATTGAGTATTACGAAAATAAGATAGCCCCTGTGAGTACACGGGACGCTTTAAATGAACCATCAGATATGTGCCTTAAACAACATTGCTGATACGTGATAACCTGTATGATGCACCCTGCACTATGTTGCTTGTCGTACTGTATGTATTTTATGCACTTCTGGTCAATTTAATAAACCTATTGTAAAAGAGGAGGGGCAGTTACTAAACAGTATTCACTACTCCCGACTACTCACCAGTAATTGTAATAGGTACCACAACAGAATTCCTCCAATTTAGTTTAATCAACTACCCACTGGGTCACTCTTGAATGATAATATAACTAGGTCGAATTTAGAGTAAATTGGATTGAATTGGTGATGTTTTCTATAAAGCTAGGTGAACCCAAGGTGTAGTGATACCACTCAAAATAATGAAAATAAAATGGTACCACTCCATTTGCTACAAATAAAATGGTACCACTCCATTTGCTACAAATAAAATGGTACCACTCCATTTGCTACAAATAAAATGGTACCACTCAATGAAATGTAAATAAACAATACCATTCAATGAAATGCAAATAAACAATACCATTTAATATAATACTACTATATTAGAAATAGCAATACTTTAACTAAATCCTCCTGCTCTAATTCTGAGAGTTCTTAGGGGATGCAAAAACACCAATTGAACAGCCCTGAGTAAAATGAATTTGGGGAGAGGTTTAGCGTTCTTGTGGTTGTAGCAATCCTGCATTGCAATGTTCAGTAGATCTTCTGCTGGTTATTTGTGATTTGGAAGTTAGGTACCTAAAAACACTGTGTCCCGCTAATCCTTGGGATGAGGCACAAAAAGAGGTTTTAAATAACATCACAGAATCAAACAACCTTCTCAGCAATCTCTTGCTTTTTGAAAGTAAATTGGTGACTAGAAGCAATCCAGTATATCTAGTAACTATACTCCAGGATACAGTTAAGATGAACTTGCAAGACAATGTAAGTACTCTTATAGGTGGGCCTAGGCCCGCTCACCAAACTAAAAGGGTGACTGCAGATAAAAGGTCTGGCTGTTCAGATGATGATGATGATGACTCTGGAACCACTGGTACCCCTTGCTCTTTGTTCCTGGGGAAAAAAACAGCCTCCACTGTACTCCTTACAGCTCTCTTTGATCAATCAAACGGCTGTTACTGTGATGGCTGCGGCACTTGGACGAACTCAGAGGAGACTTGGCTGGTTCCGCCAATTGCCCTCCAAGATGCTGTAGTTCCGCAGTCTGCTGGGTCACTCACAGAACTTTCAGCCTGCTGGAATCACTGCATATACGCCGCAGGCCGCGATCCCTCTCTGAAGGCATACACACGGTCCACTGCTGACCGATCATGCTTCCAAAGAGACTGGAGTAAGCTCCTCCTCTCTCTTAAATAAGTTCTCCCACAAGGCACTGTTTCTATCAGGAACCCTCACTGCAGCACAACCCGCTGGGAAATGGAGTCCTTCCTCATCAGAGTCTATAGTTGTTTCCATCTTGTCACACTACACATCCCATAAAGCATCACTCTCCAGGGTCAGGTCCTGTTCAGCAGGTTAACACTAGAAGGAATCCTCTATAATCCTTCAAGGGCACAATTGTCTACATACCAAAGGAGCGTTTCTGGACTCCTGGCTACAGTTAGAAAGGCAAATATTAATTTGCCTTTCTAAGGGCTCGTGGCGGCACGCTCTGTGCCACAAGCCACACTATGTTGAAGCCTATTAGAGCCTACAGCTCTAATGAGATGCTCCAAAGAAACCCCCCGCAACGGTAATTCATGTGGCCAGCGCCTCAAAGGGGCCGGCCACATGAATAGGGGGTGGTCGCGGGGGGCTATGGATGAATCTATCAATAACATATAGAGGGTGGCTAGGAGGGTGGCACCCGTGTGCCCTTAATGGACGGGCTGCTCCTGCCCCCCACTGTCAGGTTTGTACGACATGTGGACCAGGCAGCGAAAGGGTTAATTTTGGTTCTGCTATAGATCTATGAAGTCACTATTTTCACTCCATTCAAGTTTTATTTTGTGTCGAGCCCTGAAAAAGGGGGAGTGGTGTTTCCCCCGAAACGCATTGGATGATTTCATCCTGTGTTGAACCTTGAGAAAGGGGGAGTAGTGTTGCCCCCGAAAGGCATTGTATGATTTTATATAACTTTTTTAACAAAAATTTGAATTATCTTTGTCTCTTTTACCCAAATTTGGTCTTGCGCTCCTTTCTGTATTTCTGTGGTTTGAGCCACTGTTGGGTGCCCATCAAGGGAAAAACGTTGCTGGGTGGGCGCCCTCTTGCCAGATCTATTAAGTTTGTTTTAAGTTTTCCATCTTCTTATTACATAGACAAGTCTAAATGTTCCCAGAACCTCTTTGAGAATGTTGTTCTGAAGATTTTTATATCTATCCTTTGTGCCCTTATTGTGGATTTTGTTTAATAACTTATTTTCTAGCGAAACTACTACCACCGTAAAACCATTGTCCCCTTGGGTAAGTGGAGGAAAATCTCTTTAGTCTGGCCAAAGATAGCAATAAAAAACAGACGGGGGTTCTCATCTTTTCCCACTCTATCCAAAGCTGAAAAAAAATGTCAGGACTTAAACTTTACATTTTCAAATAAAAGAAAAACAGTTATTAGTTTTCGACATTTAGCCTTTTAGAAGAGTAACCAAACAAATTTATTCACCACGGTCTAGATAATATATATTTAATCACCCCAACTTCAGTGAATGAAAGATAAAAAATGAAATAAATCCAAAAGGGAATAATGCACTAGACAACATGCAAAACATAACTGTACAAATAAGCAATTAAAAAGAAAGTTCTGTTGTGAATGGGTGATGGTAGGAGCATGAAAGTGCTATGTAAAAAAAAAAAGAAATGGAACATTAAGCATTGACAAGCTACAGCGGACATGTCAAAAAATAGAACACCAATGTAATTCAGAACAAAAAAGAATGCAACAAATAAACATAAAAGAGTAAAGCACACTCAAATAATGTTCCATGTGTCAGGAAAGATCGCATTCAAGTAACTGATATTAAATATTCACCCAGTAGGCACCGAAAAAAGTACACTTTGGACACTTTAGAACATCATGGACCATTATTGAAAGACAATGGTATAGGAGGAAAATGTTGTGATAGATTTAGTTTGCAGGTAACTTCATTCATTATTTGCTCTACCCAAAGCTGGCATTTCATATTTGCATGATTTCCTGCTGTGAAGTTCCAAATACTACAAAAGATTCTCGACAGCCAAGCTCAGAAACTAGCGAGCCTTTATTCAAAACAACCACAATAAACTAATAATATAAGAAAAAGCCTTCAAAGAATTAAAGCCGAACTCCAGCAAAAAGCTAGATATGCAGATGAAAAACATAGAAAAGGCTTTTTACCTTTCAAAGGATTTTTATTTCTGTGCATACAGTTCTAAGATTTACACAGCTCTGCCACACAGCTCATAATGACAACGTGAAAGAAGTTTGTTTGAAATCTTTGCAAATTTATTAAAAATATTAAAATAAAAATTCCCATGTACATAAGTATTCACAACCTTTGCTCAATACTTTGTTGAAGCACCTTTGGCACCAATTACAAGTCTGTTTGATTATGATGCTAAAAGCTGGGCACACCTATTTTTGGGCAGTTTCTCCCGTTCTTCTTTGCAGGAAATCTCAAGCTCCATCAGGTTGGATGGGTAGAGTAGGTGCACAGCCATTTTCAGATCTCTCCAGAGATGTTCAATCAGGTTTAAGTCTGGGCTCTGGCTGGGCCACTCAAGGACATTCACAGAGTTGTCCCATAGCCACTACTTAGTTATCTTGGCTGTGAGCTTAGGGTCGTTTTCTTGTTGGAAGATGAATATTTGCCCCAGTCCTAGAGACCTAGAGCGCTCTGGAGCAGGTTTTCATCAAGGATGTCTCTGTACATTGCTGCATTCATCTTTCCCTCGATCCTAACTAGTCTCCCAGTTCCTGCCGCTGAAAGAAATCCTGCCGCCACCATGCTTCACTGTAGGGATGGTATTGGCCAGGTGATGAGCAGTGCCTGGTTTCCTCCAGACACAACGCTTTCCATTCAGGGACCAGTTCAGCAAGGACTGGTTAAGATTCAAACCATGTATGGGCAGACTGATTGTACCTAAGTTTATTGATTGATCAACTTGGGTTCAACCAGCCTGTCAGCTTTTTCATGTGGTTATAGCTGCTACCAATAATCACTGTGTGTTCTCCCAGTCATGACGGCTCCCCCGCCCCATTGCCGGGAGAACACAATAGCACCACAAGAGGGATTCCCCCATCAACACTGACTGTGTTGATAGAGGAATCAAGCGATTTTCTTTCCTGCAACCCTTGGTTGCAGGAAAGAAAATCACACCATTTATGGCCTTATTTGGAGGTTACATAGCAATCAAGGACTGGGATGTAAAGCTATTTTAGAAAGAATGTGGGTCGGTCCCCTATATAGCAGCAGGTTGTTTCATTCATTTAACATTGTGAAGTGGTAAGTAAGTGGGGAGTTGACAACAGATATACTATATGACCATAAGTATGTCAACAGCCCTCTAAGTTCTACAGTTGAAGTGTTTCAAGTGAAGGAGGTCATAAATGCTATAGCATACAAAGGTATTTTAGACAATTGTGTGCTTACAGCCATCCCACATTTGATGGTCCTGTCCACTGATCAAACCAATGGGGTTTATTTATTAAAGGAGTAGAGGCTGTTTATTGAGATAGTGTACTGAATGTGCAATTTGCAAAGTGAATGGATCAGGAGTGGGGAGGGGAAGAGAGTACCAAACCATCATAGTGTAGCACAATTTATTTAGTAAAATACAATATAAAACAAAAGGAACTCACAAGCGGGTAAGGGGGAGAGAGAGGATGACAGTTCGCAGTAGAATGTAATGAGCTGGGAAATAGGTGTGTGCAGCCTATTGCATTAGGGTGTGCACCCAAAGCTCAAACTCATGGCACCAATCACTCACTGTGTTCATTCAGAAAGGGAAGGGCCTTTTTTAAATGACATATTTACCATCCACTTCCTCCAATTATTGTAAAATATCCTCCTGTGTGTGCCTGCAGCAGAGGAAGGGACAGGGGGAGCCAGGGCAATAGGGGGAATCTGTGCTGCACAGAGTGATTAGGGTGTGCCTGGGCACACCTGGCACACCCTGTGCACACACCTATGCTAGTGGAAAAGAAAGCCGACCGTCGTAGGGAGCGAGATGAGCCTGAAGTCTGTGCGGGGAGACCGGTGTCGGGCTGCCATGTGTGGCTGTGATGGTGTATCCGGGAATCAGATGTCCACCCAAAGACGATGTGTCCAGCTGGAGTAATGAAAGGATCAGTCCATTCGCTGTGTGAGCCAATAGAGATGCGTTTCGGAAGCTTGACCACGCCTGCATCAGCCGGCCTCCCTGCATGGACTCCAGGCTCATCTCGCTCCCCACCACGTCCGGCTTTCTTTTCTACCACGGACTATCTCACAGCTCCCAGCTCATTACATTCTACTGCGGACTGTCCTCTCTCTATCCCTTACCCGCTTGTGAGTTCCTTTTGTTTTATATTGTACTTCACTAAATCAATTGTGCTACACTGTGCTGGTTTGGCGCTTTCCTCCCTTCCCCTCTTTTATTACAGATTGTGGATTTTCAGCCCATAACTGAAAGCAGCTTTGCCAGCACCATAGTGTCAGCCATTATTCACCAATTGACATTTTATTGCTATACCACCAGGAATAAGTATCTTGTAATATTCCTTTATAACTCAGTTATATGACATCTTATAACCATATGATGGGCACAGTGTCAGCGCTGTAGCGTTTCTTAGTAATGGAACAGGAGTGGTTGTTATGGGCATCAGCTCCAATCAGAGCTCCTTTTCTATTGGTTTCATGAATCAGGCTGCCTCTTTTATGCTGTTTTATATCCTGATTTGGACCCTATTTTCCATTTCACTTCTTCTGTTCTGTAAATGCTTTCAATTCTGCACATTAAATGCTCCATATCGGAGTAAAGGTTCAGAAATATAGCATTTCTTGAAAAAGAATGTTTAATGCAATACTACCTATTCTCACAAGGAAATTAATAATTATGCCATCATTATTGTAAAACCCAGCACTAAAATTTCATATACTGTAAGCTACCACTTCAGCTCCGGAGGGTTTTGCCCCTTCCTGACCAGGCCATTTTTTGTGTTATTGGACTGAGTAACTAACTGACAATTGTGCGGTCGTGCAACGCTGTACTTAAATAAAATGTATTTTATTTTTATTTATTTATTTCAGGTACTTATATAGCGCCATCAATTTACGCAGTGCTTTACATATACATTGTACATTCACATCAGTCCCTACAAACAAGGAGCTTACAATCTAAGGTCCCAAACTCACATTTATACATATGCTAATACACATAGTAGGGCCAATTTAGACAGGATCCAATTAACCTACCAGCATGTTTTTGGAGTGTGGGAGGAAACCGGAGTACCTGGAATTTAGGCCCTTATTTCCCACAAATAGAGCATTGTTTTGGTGGTATTTGATCACCTCTACTATTTTTATTTCTTGTGCTATAAACAAAAAAAGACCAACAATTTTGAAAAAAAACACAATATTTCTTACTTTCGCTATCAAACATATCTAATATAAAAATGAAAAAAAAAAAAAGAATTTCTTCATAAATTTAGGCCAATATGTATTCTTCTACATATTTGTAGGGAAAAAAAAATCCCAATTAGCGTATATTAGGGAAAATTGTTATCATACTTACCGTAATTTTCTTTTCCTGGAGGCTCATCATGTCAGCCTACGTATGGGTCAGGTCCTCCCCTCTGACCCCCATAGGACAACCCACTAAATGAATAAAAGGAGGGCCTCCCTATACCCCTACGATCCTAAACCACCTCGCGACGGAACATCAGGGCGGGAAACCCTAGGCTGATATGATGAGCCTCCAGGAAAGGAAAATTACGGTAAGTATGATAACAATTTTCCCTATTCCTGGAGCTCATCATGTCAGCCTACGTATGGGATCTAACTAGCATACAAAAAACAGGGCGGGAAAAAATAACCACACATCACTCCAACTCAATGCCCAGAAAACCTGTATTATATTGGACAGAAAGAACGGAGGTCAGCACCGAATTGCCCAATGCCCAAGCCGAGCCGTACATCACATCTAAGCGATAATGAGCAATGAAAGCGTTTGAATACTTGGATTACCAGGATTTGGATATGGATTACCAGGATTCTAGATGGGGCCATTTGATCAATTTTAGGACTTACTGATAGATAACCAGTTATTTGCCAGCTTGAAATTCTGCGTTCTCTGCAGATACGTTGAAAAAATGACCTAAAAATTGCGTCCACTCTTGACCAATCTTACTGTCCCGAAACTGCACACCATGAAGGCTGCACCACTTCCGAACTTATATGAGAAAAAAGGTCCAACCTTTTGAAGAAAAGAATCTCTGTCTTGAAACAGCTCAAAATATGGAGACTTGGCTGAGAAAGCTTGGATTTTTTCCAAGACACGACTGGTTGTTGATTTAGTTATAAGGCTGCTTGTATGAAACCTGATCTTCTACACAATGAACCGTTAGAGCTGAAACGGTCGACAACTGGACTGAACTGTAGCCAAGCCCTTTGTCTAGGGCCGATTGCAAGAGTGCCAAGACCTCAATACGAGAGGAAGACTCAGGATTGCATTGAATAATCATTGCAACACCAAAGATCTTTTCCACATGCTATAGTATGTAGCATTAAAGGATATCTTCCAAGATTCAAGCAGCTTCCACTGGATCTCTTCTGCTATGCCCACCTAGGCTAGCCAGCTTCTTAATAACCATGCTGTCTAATTGAGCCATATTGGGATGAGGCATGCTGTCTGAGTACCAAAGATCTCTGAAGTGCCATCAGCAGAGCTATCAACTGCCTCAATAGTAGAAACCATGAACGGATCATGTTCAGGATTAGGGAAGTTTGAGAAAAAAAACGTATACAAGCACAGAAAATCCAGCGCTGGGACAGAGCATCATGACCACTGGCTCTCGGATGGAAGAACCAGGAGAAGAACACTACCAGCTGAGCACTGACAGGAGATGCCATTAAATCCACTTGCAGGGTGCCCCACTGAGCAAACAGTTATAGGAAACATTCATTTGTTTAGATCCATAAAGTGTGTGCTTAAATAGTGTCTGCTCACATATTCTCCACCCTGGTAAAGTAAGAGACTGACAGGGACAACAGATTGCACGCCGGCAACCAAAAGATGTATGCCGCAATCTGCCCAAGGCTGCTTTCCTCCCTGATTCGACACATATGCTACTGTCTGAATCCTCACGATGGTCTTGAAATAGTGGTGCAAAGATCAGTAATGCCTCCAGTGCCACCATCAACTCTAGAATGAG
>BLSH010034226.1:834376-849877 GCA_018402905.1 Glandirana rugosa
AGTCCATTCCCCCCTTCTCTTACCCCATCTCCCTAATTCTATCTCCCCCTTTGTATGTCAGGTGCAGACAATGCCCTTATAACTCTATACCCCCATCTTAAACTCTATATGTACCCTTACATCATTTTACATAATACATAAAACATATTTTAAATTATTTCAGAATTTTTCCTTATGGTGTTACTACACTGGTTTCCCCTGTTAAATACTTTCGTTACGACTTTATGAAAAGGGGTTTCCACAAATGACTACACCTTTTTTTTTTTTTTTCTTTGTGTCCACGGTTGACGACGTCGAAAGGAGTCACACGTCTGACTGTTCCTCCCGTCACCACTTCCCACCCACCTTCTACTACACCTCCATCTTCCACCCACCCTTCACCACTGCCCTCCTTGTCAGTCTGCACACTGAGGAAAGCTGCAGCAGTTGGCACCTGTGTTTCTTTTTTTTTTTTTTTCCACATCAGTAAACACCTTTGGGGAAAAGTATTTCAGCATTGCTTTCATAAATTGTCCCCTTTGGTCACATCATTGTGGTATTCCTTTTTAAGACTTTATTAAATTTTATACAAAATACATAATACATTTTACTACATTCCCATGTATATCTCAAATTCTACCCCCATATCTCAATATTCCCGTAACAGACGTGGACTGTATGTTTCCCCCTCTATCTTAATCCCTCTACCCCATTCTCTTCCCCCCTTACCTGATCACTAGTTATCTTGTCAGTCTAAATATGCCTTGGCATACTTCTTTGTTTTTTTTAAATCTGTCCATTTCCTGCATTTTTTATCATATCTTTCCCAGAGAGCACCCTTTTCTCCGCTTCCCAGATATTCCATATTATAGACATATTCTACTCTATCGAACCACTCCTTCATAGTAGGTTTATTTAGATCTAGCCACTTTTTTGGCATCACCTCCTTTGCTGCGTTCAATAGGGAAGCTACCAATATATTCCTGTCTTGTTTACTTGATTTATCTGAGATATGAAAAAGGCAACCCTTCGGGTCTAACTCAAACTCTTCTCCTGTAATTTCTACTATACCTTGTCTTACCTCCTCCCAATATTCTTTTATTTTGGGGCATTTCCACCAAATATGTGCCATGGTCCCTTTTGCCTTAAGGCATCTCCAGCATAATGGGGATTTATTACTTTGATACTTATGGGCTATTGCCGGGGTTATGTACCACCTTGCCAAGCATTTGTAGTTCATTTCAATGTTCAGAATGCCTCCCGGGCTACTATGTATAGCTTTAAGCATTTTAATTTGTTGTTGTTCTGTTATCTTTATCTCCAGTTCTTCCTCCCATTTCTTAACCACTTCCCGACCGTGCGCCGTCTTTTCACGGCGGCAGTCGGGGAGCTGGGCGCGAATCGACGTAAATAGGCGGCGATTCGCATTTTGCCCACTAGGGGGCGTGCGCGCGCCCCCGCCGCACTCCTGAGGAGTGTGCCCGCGGCTCGGGCGGACCCGATGTCCGCCGGCGAGCCGCGATGAGCGGCAAAAGACAAAAGAACGGGGAACCGCCAATGTAAACACGGCGGTTCCCCGCCCTGTCAGTGGGGCATGAGAGATCTACTGATCCCTGTCACTGGGATCAGTTAGATCTCTCATGGCCATGTTAGCCCAACCCCCCCACAGTAAGAACACACCCAGGGAACACAGTTAACCCCTAGATCGCCCCCCCAGGTTAACCCCTTCACTGCCAATGACATTTATACAGTAATCAGTGGACATTTAAATTTCTGATCGCTGAATAAATGTCATTGGTCCCAAAAAAGTGTCAAAATGGTCCGACATGTCCCCCCCAATATCGCATTACCGCTAAAAATCGCAGATCGCCGCCATTACTAGTAAAAAAAAATAAATAAATAAAAACCCCAGAAATGAATTCTCACCATCCGTAAACGCGGCCACTTTTGCGCAAACCAATCAATAAACGCCGATTGCAATTTTTTTTATCGCAAATATGAGGAATTATATAAATCGGCCAAAAACGGTGAAAAAAAATGTTTTTTTATATTTTTTTTTTGGATTTGAATTTTAGCAAAAAGTAAGAAATTTGGGTTTTTTTGCAAAATTGTCGCTCTTCTTTTGTTTATAGCGGCGTTAAGAAATGACGCAGAGGCGATCAAATACCACCAAAAGAAAGCTCTATTTGTGGGGAAAAAAGGACGCAAATTTTGTTTGGGTACAACGTCGCACGACCGCGCAATTGTCAGTCAAAGCGACGCAGCGCCGAATCGCAAAAAGTGCTCTGGTCCTAAAGCTGCAAAACCTTCCGGGGCTGAAGTGGTTAATGAATGGAGGTACGTCCTTCCCGCTCATCTCACTAATTATTTTATAAATCCGTGCAATACCATGCCTCACTGGCTCTACTGTACTGCATAATCTCTCAAATGGGTTTAGCTCATTCCCTGATCTTACGGGTTGTGGTAGTTTTGCCACAAAATTTAATTGTGCGTACCTCCATTCATTCAGATTTACCAGAGTACCGTTTTGCAGCAATTCTTGATACGTACAAATTTTCCCATCCTTTACAATATCTTTTAACTGTGCATTCTCTACCCACCCACCAAATTGTGTCTTGTTCCCAGGCTCGAACATCTTTGTGCCACTTAAAAAAATTAAAGGTGAGTTATACGGTAATTTTGCCTGTTTGTAAATTATATCCCATACCCTAAAAACATTTATTGTTAATTCGGGTATAGTTTGAATTCTATCCTTTTGTGAAACCCATATGTTTTCTTTTAAATGTGTTTTATTTAGTGATTTTTCTACCTCTACCCATCTTTTGTCGTTTTCACTCCTACTCCATTCTAATATCCGTGATAGTACCACAGCATCGTAGTACTTTTTAATGTCTGGTGCTGCCAAACCCCTGCGTGATATATCTAAACTAAGAATCTTGTATTGTATTCTCGGTTTCTTATTTTGCCATATAAAATTTGATATCATTCCTTGCAATTTTCGTAAGTACATTTGTGAGAGTTTTATTGGGACCATCTGAAACTTATAAAGTATTTTTGGGAGTATTAGCATTTTAACGGCATTTATCCTCCCCATCCATGATAATGGTTTTCTTTCTATCCTCTTAAGTTCTGTTTTGATCTCATTTAGAAGTGGGATGAAATTTGCTTTGTATAGTTTTTCTAGCCAAGGGGTAATTTTTATCCCTAGGTATTTTATTTCTGCTTTCTTCCAGGTGAAGGGGAACTCCCCCCGCAGGGCCATCTCCTCTTCACCATCTATACTTATGTTTAATATTTCTGATTTTTCCTGATTAATTTTAAAGTTTGAGATTTCCCCCTATTTTTTCAGTTCTTTTAATAAATTTGGCAATGTGGTTCTAGGTTGCGTTAAAAAGCACAGGAGGTCATCGGCATATGCCGCTATTTTGTGTTCTTTTTTGTCTATTTTTATTCCCCTTATGTCCACGTTCCTCCGTATTCTAGCCAATAATGGCTCCAGGGATATTATAAACAGGAGGGGAGAGAGCGGGTACCCCTGTCTTGTGCCATTTGACATTTTAAATGGCAATGAGAGGGATCCATTGACTTTTACAATTGCCGTAGGGCCCCTATATAGTACCTTTATCCTTTCTACCATCTTTGGGCCCATGCCCAGAATTTCCAATGTTTTTATCATGAGCCCCCAATCAACTCTATCAAAAGCTTTTTGTGCATCTATTGATAGAAGTAATGCCGACTCTTTCCCCTCCCTAAGACTATGCAGCATGAGTAAAGCTCTGATAGCGTTATCTTTACCTTCTCTATTGGGTACAAATCCAGTCTGGTCTGGATGGATCCACTCTGGAATAAATTCTTTTAATCTCATTGCTAGTATCTTTGCATATAGCTTTGTGTCACAATTCAGGAGGGCTATGGGTCTGTAACTGGAACATGATGTTCTATCCTTCCCTTCTTTCAGGATCAATGTAATATGGGCCGCCAGGGATTCCTCTCTTAACTTCCCACCTTCTCCTAATTCTCTCATGTAATTACACATTTTTGGTAGTAACAGTTCTTTGAATTTCCGATAATACCCTATTGGGAAACCATCTGGGCCCGGACTTTTACCTATAGGTGAGCTATCTAGTGCTCGATTTATCTCTTCTGCCGTTATAGGTGCTTCCAAGTGCTGGAGTCTTTCTATAGGTATTTTCGGTAGATGTGCCTCCTCTATATATGTTTGTATTTCCTCTATCCTTCTATTTTCGTTTTCTTGTGATTTTTTCTTCCGGACTGAGTAAAGAATTTTATAATATTTTTGAAATGCTCCTGCAATATCTGTTGATGAATACAATATTTTCCCCTTCTCGCTTTTAACCTTTCTGATAAAATTATTTGATTTTTTATTCTTCAACAATCTCGCCAGATATTTCCCGGGTTTATTTCCCCATTTATACCTATTTATTGGCTGCCACTTTGTTAAAAATACGTCTGGTTTCTTGTTCCATTGGTTCTTTCAGCTCCCCTCTTTTTAGTATTAATTGGTATTGTGTTTCTCTGTTCCTATTTTTTTTATGTGTTTGTTCTAGATTGTATATTTCAGTAACTAGTTTGTTCATTTGTTTACCCCTTTCTCTTTTTTCCCTTGCCCCAATAGAGATCAATATTCCTCTTATATATGCTTTGTGAGCCTCCCAAATCGTAATCTTAGTGATCCCCGGGGTCTCATTGAGCTGAAAATAGCAATCTAACGCCTTCCTTATTTCTTCTTCTGTCCTTCTATTTTGTAGTAAATCTTCATTCAGTCTCCAGTTATTTATTCTACCCCCATTAGCTCCCAGTTTAAGCTCTATTGTTGTTGGGGCATGATCTGACAGTGATTGAATTTCGATAGACGAATTGACCACTGCCTCCAGCATTCTGTGTTCCACCATTATATAATCCAGCCTTGAGTACGTCCCGTGCACTGCGGAGTAGAAGGTATAGTCATTTGTATCTGGGTGCTGTGCCCTCCATACGTCTATTAATTGATGTTGAAAAAGTTTTTTCTTTAATTTCTCCAGCTGATACCCTCCAGGCCGAAGTGAATGTGACGTACTATCCCTCTGGTCCATGCTGAGATTAAAATCTCCGGCCAGTATTACCCTTCCTTTCTTGAATTCATCAAGTTTTGCCAGAATTCCTATTAAATATCCTATAGGGTTTTTATTTGGACCATAGACATTGGCCAGGGTATAATCTACTCCCAATATCTTCCCTTGAACAAATATATAGCGTCCTTCCTGATCTACTTGTCTCATTTCTTCTTGAAACTGAATATTATTTGCTATTTCGATTGCTACTCCTTTTGCTCTTTTTGTGGGGGAATCGGCATAGAACCAGTTTGGGTAGTGTCTAGAAAGGTTTCACATTGGTATCTTGTGCCAAATGTGTCTCCTGTAAAAACACCACACCAGCACCGTATCTCTTTATCTCATTTAGGACTTTATGTCTCTTTTCCGGAGTGTTTAACCCTTTAACGTTGTATGATAAAATTTTCGTCTCAGTAGTGACTACCATTGCCTTTTGTTCTCTATTTCCTCCTTTCCACTCTCTATACTCTGTCTTAGGGAATACACCTTTTTTCCTGTTCTGATATGACTTATGGATGGAAAACTGACCTACATTTGATACCTAGTGATCTTAAAATATCTCCCCCCTCTCTCCCCCTCCCTCCCCACTCCCTCCTTCTTATCCCCCCATATTTCTCCTCCCCTCTCCCTCCCTCCCTCTTCCCCCAAAACCCTTCAGTGGGAGCTCTCCCCTTGGGGAGTGACCTAAGTCCTGGGTAGCTATCTATCACTTTTCTACTTTCCCCCCCATATCTACTTGACCCTGCTACTCCTCCTCTTTGGGGCGAAGCTCTGACTGGCATCCCTCCATGGTGCACCAGCTACTAACCCGGCTCCCCCCGCCCCTCCCAAATCAAGGTCCCCAAGTCACCTTACATTCTTTTTTTTTGTTTACCCTCCCCCTCCCATCCCCCTCCATCTTTATATTTACAGGTCTATATAATTATGGACACACCATCCCATGTACATCGCCCGTATACATCCTACTCCACCTCCTCCCTCTCCTCCCCTCCTGGTGTTTTCTTATCTTTCCCTTTCCCTTTTTATGGGATCTGATGCCATTTCTCTTCCAAGTGGGGTTTACTTATTCCTAGGGGGGTCCCCCCCAAGATCTTTGGTTCTTCTGTCTCAAGTTTCTTACAGAAATCATGGAGATCTTCTGGGAATCTCAGGTTTGCCGAACGGCCATCTCTAATGCAGATCAGACACACCGGGTAGCCTCAGAAATACTGTATGTTCTGCTTTTGCATATTTTCCAATAAAGGTTTAAGCAGCCTTCGCCGTTTCAGTGTTTCTTGTGACAGATCGGCGAAAATCTGAAGATCTGCACCTTTGTATTTAATAGGTGTTTGTCTTTTCAGGCTCCTCCATATTTGGTCCTTGACCTCATAGTGATGGAACCTCACTATTATATCTCTGGGGGCATCTGCCGCGATCCCCCTAGGTTTTTTAACCCTGTGGGCCCTCTCAAATCTGATCGTGGCATCGGTAGCTTGTTCGGGAGCGAGTTAAAAATCTCCCTGATTATTACATCCAGATCTTCTTTCTGCGCTGTCTCAGGGACCCTCCGAATTCTCAAGTTTTTCCTCCTATTTCGATTCTCCTGGTCCTCCAACTTATAGGCCATCTCTCTTTGCATTATTTAGAGGCTTTTTATTTCTGTTCTTGGGTCTTCTATATGTTGTACCTGCGCATCCAGTTGATTCTCTGTATTTTCCACCCGGGCCACCAGGTGGCCCAGATCTTTATGTAATGTTGCTATATCTTTCTTGAGGGAGTTTTCTAGTTTTGCGAACATGCCTTCCATATCTATTATGGTAGGGAGCTGGTTCTGTACATCCATCTCAGGGCCCTGGCCCCTTTCTTGATCAGTTTCTCCCGTTGCCCCTCCACCTTCACTATTTGATATGTTCTTATTTGGGGATCTGTTGGCCTGCCCCCCCTTACTGGTTCCTTTCACAGGGTTTGTTAAGTTTGATCTGGTTGCCACTGTTTTTCTGTTATTGATTTATCCAAGGGCCCACTCTGTGTCATATATTTCTTTATTGTCCCTGGGCACGCGCTGGTTTTAGGAGATTTTGTCTGTGTAGTTGTTTTTGTTGATTTCCCCTTCATCCTCTATCCTCTTCCTCTCCTCTCTCCCTCCTCCTTCCAGTCTTCGGCTCCTCTCTGCCTACCTCTCCCTGTTTGGGACATCCCTTCCACTCCTTTCCCCCTCCACCTCCAAATTCTATTGTCCTCAATCTGTTATCTGCACCTGGTTTAAACATATACTTTCTGAGCCAACATGTTACCAGGAGGGCGCATATTTACACAAAATGAAATATGCGTTCGCAATCAACAGGTTCACTTACTAGTGGCTCAATATCTGAAAGGGGGGGGGGGGTTATGTAGGTAGCTCGTACTCCAAAATATTCCGAGATATTACAAGGAAAAAAAAAAAAAAATACCCAAAGAAAAAAAGCAAAAGCAATACCAGGAGAAAAGCACACTTGCGACCTACCAGTGCATCACCCTCTCTTGTTTGTAGTCAGGGAGAGAGGACAGACACCGAGAGGGAATGGGGGAGACAAGCCAGCGGATTCCTTCTTATACTTGCAATTTACTGCTCCAGCGGCATGACCATCCCGGGTGAACACCAGACCATACGTCCCTGGGGGGATCCACTGTGGGCTGTCAGCCCCCCTGCACTTCTCCTAGGCTCTATGTCCCGGCCTGCCACCTCCCGCACTATGCCTCACCGGGTGTCTTCACCTCTTCATGCGGTTGGCTCCAGCCAGCCCTCACCGGTCTCTCCTTCCTGCTTGGATCCCGACCCCTTTGTTCCGCTCCCTCAGCCGTCCTCTTAGCTCTTGGCGGCAGATACCTCCTCCCCTCCGACGGGGCACACCGGACTCCCCCGGATATAGGGGGCCGTGGGCAGTCAGCGCCTCGAGGTCGAGAGAGCAGCCGGGACGAAGGACGCAAGCGGGAGGCGTCTGTCGGGCAAAGGACAGGGGGAGATGTTCAGTGATTGGTGGTCAGGGTAGCAGGCAGATTTGTGCGGGGTCTCCAGTGGAGGAAGCATGTCGTATCCACATCGGACTTGGGAACTCGAGACCTGGGAGCCGAGAAGCCGCTACCACCTCCGGCCGGCGCCATACTCAGGATTCTCCCCCCTTGTGGCACCTGTGTTTCGTCATCATCAGAGACGTGCTGCGCTGGTGTTTCCATGTCCTCATCCTGCAACAGAAGTGGTTGGGCATCGGTGCACTCAATGTTTTCCACTTCTGGGGCAGGGCTATGTGGATGGCCCAAGAAAAGCACACCAGGAGAGTCATCAAAAAGCATAAGAGTCTGTTGCATGACTTGGGGCTCAGACTGCTTGGCTAATTTACAAGGGGCTGAGGTGAAAGAAAGATGGCCATGGGGTTCAGGTGCCAACTCTGAACTTTCATCAAGGGACCAGGAGGGAGACAATGTGAAGGAACTGGAGGCATTGTCAACCACCCAATCTACTATCGCCTGTACTTCTTCTGGCCTCACCATTCATTGAGCGGCATTCGGGCCTACCATGTAACGTTGAAGGTTCTGTCGGCTACCTGAGGAAGGTGTTTCACTTGTGCGTGTAGTTGGCACAGATCGACCACGTCCTCTCCTTCCAACAGGAGCTTCACCAACACCACCAACACCAGCAGCACCAGAAGCACCAGGACCACATCCCTTATTTGACGCTCTCCTCATTCTGCCCACAAATGTACTATGTAGCACTATTTAAGTATTTATTAATACAAAAAAAATGAACAATAAATTCTTCTTCTTCTACAGGACCAGCAGGAACCTGACCCTATAGGAGTAGGTGATGATTTTAGAAAAATAATCTGTCCCTTACAGGACCAGCAGGAACCTCTCCCTTTAGAACTAGGAGATGATTATAGAACAATAATCTGTCCCTTACAGCAACAGCAGGAACCTGAACCTATAGGAGTAGGCAATGATTGTAGAAAAATAATCTTTCCCTTACAGGACCAGCAGGAACCTCTCCCTTTAGAACTAGGAAATGATTATAGAACAATAATCTGTCCCTTACAGCAACGGCAGGAACCTGACCCTATAGGAGTAGGCGATGATTTTAGAACATTAATCTGTCCCTTACAGCAACAGCAGGAACCTGACCCTATAGGAGTAGGCAATGATTTTAGAACAATAATCTGTCCCTTACAGCAACAGCAGAAACCTGACCCTATAGAACAATAATCTGTCCCTCTAAGTAGTAGACTCTACCTAGTGCAGTCAGATCGTTCTGTAATGCAGGATGAGATGTTATTTGATCTGCAAAAAGCAGTAGTAGTTGCAATCTCTACCTAGTCCACAATCAGATCGTTCTGTAATGCAGGATGAGATCTGCAATCTGTCCCTCAAAGCAGTAGTAGTAGTAATCTCTACCTAGTCCACAATCAGATCGTTCGGTAACACAATCAGATCGTTCGGTAATGCAGGATGAGATCTGCAATCTTTCCCTCAAAGCAGATTGTTCTGTAATGCAGGATGAGATCTGCAATCTGTCCCTCAAAGCATTAGTAGTAGTAACCTCTACCTAGTCCAAAATCAGATCGATGAGATGTTATTATATCTGCAATCTGTCCCTCACAGCCCCAGCAGCATCCTCTCCCTACACTACCCAGAGAGCATGTGACATGCAGCACTAAGTGACTCCAGCTTATAAAGAGGCTGGGTCACATGATGCACTGGCCAATCACAGCCATGCTATTAGTAGGCATAGCTGTGATGGCTTCTAAGGGAAAACCAGTGAAACGCTTGTTGATTGGCTGCCCTGCAGCTATTCAACATGCGTGATCAAATACTCAAACCCAGAACCCGCACCCAAACATTTTTTCAAATGTCCGGGTTCGGGTCTGGGTCACGGACACCCCAAAGTTCGATACGGACCCGAACTTTACAGTTCGAGTTCGCTCAACTTTATAAATGGCTTGTGTGGATGCACATTTATTATATGTACATACACATATTGCCAAAAGTATGGGGTCACCCCTCCAATTCATTGGATTCAGGTGTTCCAATCACCTCCATGTCCACAGGTGTATAAAATCAACACCTAGGCATGCAGACTGCTTCTACAAACATTTGTGAAAGAATGGGTCACTCTCAGGAGCTCAGTGAATTCCACCGTGATAGGTTACCACCTGTGCAATAAGTTAATCTGTGAAATTTCCTTGCTACTAAATATTCCACAGTCAATGTTAGTGGTATTATAACAAAGTGGAAGCAACTGGGAACAACAGCAACTCAGTCACATAAAATGACAGAACCGGGTCACCGCATACGTATCTCCATAAGCAATTTTGTTTGGTAGGAATGCAGCCCTATCTATTGTGTTGTGCTGACAGTATTGGCTCATCATCTACAATAATATGGCCACAAGTTAAATTTAAGAGGTCTTCAACAAAATGGCCGCTACCCATAATTGGGTGTCCTTTTTAATACACACTATAAATATCCGGGAGTGTACCAATATGGCACCACGCCACTAGATGGCTGATGATGAAACGTGAAGGGCGGGGCCTAAAATCATAAGTCACTTCCGGTTAATGTCTGTGGAATGCAGGAGACACAACGGACTTCCTGGTTGTCCTTATACAACAAACACTCGTTTTTATTCATCCAAATGTGAGTGCATAGCAGATTTTTAAACCATTAAACGAGTTAAAACGATATTGCACGAAGGATTGCCTTTCTCTTTTCTATATCTGGCCTGTTGGGGAGATGACCGTATGTAAGGAGCGGTGGCTATGGAGACACAGGGCTGATATAACATACATGCGAGTACCCCCTTTGAGGGGATCGCTCTCTGGTGAGCGGTTAGACATTGGGAAAACACGGTGTGGAAACACCAGCAAATAATTTAAGCTACAGTGGAGTGGATTAAGAATAATTAACCACTTGCCGACCGCCCGCCGGAGCGTGACTGCGGCAAGGTGGCTTGTTATCGCGAAACGCCGTCACAGGACGGCGGCCGCGATAACTAGTATTGTGAGCGTGCGCGCCGCCTGAGGCGCGCTCACGCGTTCACTGTGTTCGGGGGGGCCAGTGAGCGGGTAGGGCGGACTCGATCGCCACCGGCTACCCGCGATGGCCCCCCGCCGTGAGAGAACGGAGGTCCGTGTAAGTAAACACGGATCTCTGTTCGCATAGAGGGGGAAGGGCGGTGATCACAGGCTTCCTGTATATGGAAGCCGTGATCATCCCCTTTCCCCAGCCAGGGCAGCCCACACACAGTTAGAACACGCCCAGGGAACACAGTTAACCCTTAGAGCTCCCAATGCAGGTTAACCCCTTCACTGCCAATGGCATTTTAAAAAAGTGTCAAAATGGTCCGACATGTCCGCCCCAATATCGCAGTATCGCAGATCGCCGCCATTACTAGTAAAAAATAAAAAACCCCAGAAATGAATTCTCATCATCCGTAAATGCTGCAACTTTTGCGCAAACCAATCAATAAACGCCGATTGCAATTTTCTTTACCAAAAATATGAGGAAGAATATAAATCGGCCAAAACCGATGAAAAAAAATTTTTTTTTGTATATTTTTTTTGGATTTGTACTTAAAAAAAAGTAAGAAATTTGGGTTTTTTTTCAAAATTGTTGCTTTTGTTTTGTTTATAGCGGCGATCAGAAATGACGCAGAGGGGATCAAATACCACCAAAAGAAAGCTCTATTTGTGGGGAAAAAAAGGACACAAATTTGGTTTGGGTACAACGTCGCACGACCGTGCATTTTTCAGTTAAAGTGATGCAGTGCCGAATCGCAAAAAAGTGCTCTGGTCCTAAAGTGGGAAATCCTTCCGTGGCTGAAGTGGTTAAGAACACAAATCACTGAGTGGACACTATTTGTACTCTTCATTATAATCACTACTGGTTATTAGTTTAATTTTTGGCATAAGTAGTCACGGGATCATTTGTTATTTGTTTGGAAGGAAGATCACATTATATTATTATTTATTACTGTTTATGAACTTAATTCGACTTATTGGAATTTTTTGTCATGTTGGTTCATTGTTTTTAAGCACATAAGGAATTTATATTACTTTGACTTACACCTTTTGAGCATATTAGCACACATATACTTCACCCTCCATCGGATTAATATTTTTTGAGATACATTTGTGTTTACACATAAGCTAAAGGTACATACCACCCACCTTAAGCTGCAAATTAATTTCAGAACCAGCATCCTGGAAAATCTATGATATCTAAGATTTATATTTTTTATACCTCTGTTTGGATTGCCTATTGATTTAGATGGATCAATAGCTCTCTCTTTACCATCTATAGCATTCATTATATTGTTAGAGCAGCGCCATACCCACCATAATTGTATTATACAGCACATGCTGAAGCCTACAGTGCGCAGAAGTCGCCAACTGTCTTCAGAGTCAATAGATACAGACCTCTAAACTTCATGTTTCCTTCAGAGTAGCACAACAACAGTGCGTAGAGAGCTTCATGGAATGGGTTTCCATGGCCGAGCAGCTGCATTTACCATCATCACCAAGTGCAATGCAAACCTTCGGATACTGTGGTGTAAAGCATGCCATCACTGGTCTCTGTCTGGCAATCTGATGAACGTGTCTGGGGGTTGCCAGGGGAATGGTACTTGCCTGACTGCATTGTGCCAAGTGTAAAGTTTGGTGGAGGGGGGATTAAGGTGTGGGGCTATTTATCAGGAGTTGGGCTTGGCCCCTTAATTCCAGTGAAGGCGTCGGCATACAAAGACATTTTGGACAAGTACATGCTCCCAGCTTTGTGGGAACAGTTTGGGGATGGCCCTTTCCTGTTTCAACATGACCAGTGCCACAGAGCAAGGTCCATAAAGACATGGATGAGGGAGTTTGGGGTGGAGGAACTTGACTGGCCTGCACCGAGTCCTGACCTCGACCCGATAGAACACCTTTGGGGTGAGCAGAGACTGCAAGCCAGGCCTTCTCGTCCAACAACAGTGCCTGACCTCACAAATGCTCTTCTGAAAGAATGGTCAAACATTCCCATAGACCCACTCCTAAACCTTGTGGACAGCCTTCCCAGAAGAGTTGAAGCTGTTATAGCTGCAAAGGGTAGGCCAACTCAATATTGAACCCTACAGACTAAGACTGGGATACCATTAAAGTTCAGGTTGTGCGCTATTGCGGAATATTTGAAAGCGCAGATTTTTTATTCGTTTTTTTGATTAAAGTTCATGTGTGTGTAAAGGCAAGCATCCCAATACTTTTGGCAAATCAGTGCATAATGAAGGACATTGTTTAGACACTTCCTGTTAAAGAGTGACAATGCTGTCTCCCAGTCATGCACTTGTGTTGTCACCTTGTGACACAGATTTCCATGGAAGACTGCTAGAATCCATGTCTACATAATTTGAATACACATTAAATAGGTACGGTCCACTGTTGCCATTGTCGTCACCATCAGGAAACCCGCCCTAAGAAATGGCATGTAACCAGTGCATGTAGATAGGTAGGGTGCTTTCACATTGCCCTGCTGCAGTTTGGCTGCAGTCCTGGAGCAGCGCAGTTTATCATCAGGTTTTGTGCGGGTTACCCTAGGATTTCCATAGATTTATATTTATGTCCCATGTTTTTGGTGCATTTTTTGAAAGCACACCAAAAGTTCTTCATGCTGCATCTTTGGTGCACTTTCAGAAAATGCTTCAAAAATTAGGGACATGATAAAAGTCTATAAATCAAAGAAATACCCCTAGTGGTGGGAATTTTTAGGCACTTACACAAGTATACAGTAAAATTATCACAATGTTTATTAAATTACATATATAACAACAACACATATGCCAATAAAATCTATAGGCATGAGGTTGAAGCAGATATCACCAAAATTGGACAGTTTAAGCATTACAAAAACGCCTCAATCTGCCATGTTTCAGAGTGTCCTCCTTCTTCTTGGGATTTTATGAGAAGTTTTATGCATAAACATCCATAGTGTCTGTCTTTCATATTTTCATGCCAATATTAAAAACAATGCACTCTCAGCCAGTCGCACACTCCGCAGCCCGCGTCCAAAACGTTTTTTTCCTTCCTAAATGACCACCAATATGTATTGGAAGATGGGGACAAAAATCTTTTGTGAGGGGAGGGTAAAGAGGATGCAACAATCTCTCAATTCCCCAGGGGTATATGCGCCAACCCCTACTGGTGGAAATTATGTATAATCCACGACAAGATTCTGAGTGGAGTTGGATCACCATCAGGATGTTTTTCCTGCTCATCTGCAGCTTAGAATGTAATCTTGTTACAGATTCCATCTATTTGTTTGCATCCAACTCCGACCATTTTACACAAGGGGATTTTCTCCTTGAGGTTGGTATCCAATTCCTGACCTTAGTGTCCCCTAGGGAAAAGGAAAGGAATTGAGACTTTGTATGAGGAATGTGTACCAAAAACAAACCAGCAAACAATCCATGTGCAAAAAGTATTTTATTGGCTCTCACTGGGTCGTGGAGATATTGCGTTCTCCCTGGGTCATGGAGAACGTACCAAAAAATTCTTACACCGTTTTATGGAAATACATACAGGCCCCACATATATGGCTCTAATCAAAAATACACCATCATGGTAATGTACAAGGTGGAGGGAGACAATAAAAACACCTCTATAACATCAAGCCATTATAAAATATAGCTATAACAAGGTCATAGATAAAAAACAGCATATGAAACATCATAAAGATCATGTGCATAGACATATTGCGTCTGTGTAAGCCCGGCGCGTTTCATTGGATGTGGCCCACTCTTCAGGGGCGATGCACAAATAGTCTGTAAAAAAGGCATAATAACTAGAGTTGAGCGAACTTCTAGAAGTCCGGGTTCTGCTGGTTCGGCCGAACTTCAGGACAAAGTCCGGGTTCGGGTCCGGACAGAACCCGAACTTTGTCCTGGACTCCGGACCCCATTGAAAATGGAGACCCGGACTTTTAGGTACAAGATATGTTGTAAAATAGTCCTGGAAGGTCCTAGAGGTCTGCAAAAGGAAGGAAATGTGGGTAAGGGTGGGACAAGTGCCCTACAAAGAAATGGGGACAGGGAAATAACTTTAAATATTTTTAAAAAAATAAAAACATAAAAAATGCAAAAATGGAGATCATCTTCAAAATGGGTCTGAAAAGTATTAATTAACATTAGAGGCCATAGAACTGTTCTAAAATCATCTTCAAACTGTGTCAAAAAAGTATAAATAAGCCGGGAGTACCCATATCACTGTGCTGCAAAATGTGTGTATCACTTTAAATGAAACCGGGAATAAGTGAACATCTGTTATGCAAACTTATTTAAAGTCTGTGTGTCACTTTAAATGAAACCGGGAATCAGTGCACATCTTTTATTTACACTTCTTTTTAAAGTCTGTGTCACTTTAAATGTAACCGTCAA
>BLSH010034227.1:4917-23608 GCA_018402905.1 Glandirana rugosa
CCGGATCCTTCTAATCGTGAGAAAAGCCCCTATAGATGTGAAATAAAAGTTATTAAAATAATTCTTAACATCATAATGTCTCATTTGTTGTACGAGTCATGTTTATCGTGTGTCTACAAGGCTAACCAGTGTTATCCTACCTCATTACGATAATGGGTCACTTAGTAGAACCTTCTGACTCATCCATATAGTATGTTGAACCACCCATATCGGCAATTACGTTGAGAATCCCATCATGGTCTGCCCCCTCCCCTTCCCACTCCCTCCCCCATGGTCACAAGGTCAGACAGCCAACTACCTAAATTTCTAACTACTTGGGAACCTTGGCTTTCCCACCCGAAATGCACCGTCAAAGCCTAATTCCCTGAAATCACTCACCGACAGACTGGAACACTGGTACCCCCTCCCTCACCCTTCCCCTCCCCCGTCTGGTACTACCCTAAGAGTTGCATTAACGGCTATACCCACCAAGTTGTATGATATACCTACTCAGTCTTCCAAGATGATTCACTGGGTAATAGCATTACTCCATCCTATTGTGACCAATCGGAACATCTGTGTGCTATTTGTACTGAGCATGTTGTTTACTCTGTAATACTACAATTCTTAATAAAATTATTGAAAATAAAGTGTAGATATCCCCGAAAAGAGTGCTAATCTTCCTAGGCCACCTTTAAAACTACTTTTTCTACACAGATACCTTTTTTTAAAAAAGATTAATAATAAGTATTTATTGCAATTAATAAGTAGTAAGCATGTGCAGATGTGCATATAAATGTAAAGACCTGATGGGTCTAGTGATCAGGAAATTAGCTCCACACAGATACATTTGTATACAGTATTAAGCAATATATGCACACATAAATGGGCAAAACACAGGAAAATAGTTATAGTGGCCTCAGCACATTTGCTATTTCATCGCTTCATCAGGAGACCCTAACTAGTCAGGGAATGCAACATAGTTCACTTACAATGTAACAATGTGACTTGGCAAGTGAATGCTGGAAAAAAAGCCTATGAGGCTAAATATAGGCATACAATGTATAAAATAAAGTGACTAGTGCATAAACCATGTGTAATCAAACAAAAAAGGTTTCAAAAAACCCTACAATGTTCCAAAAAGTATAGGAAACATGTGAAAGGTCTTTTTCTTTGATATAATTGCTTAAGACCACAAAGGGGAATAATCTAGAACACAGTTTCTATATGGATCTCCCCAATAGACAATAAACCATGAAAAGTGCACAATGTCTATAAATTATGGCTTCATAAGCAATCTTCTATACTCTATAATATGATATTCCATCTAATCAAGGTGGCTCCTTACCAGATGCGGTGGACCCCCATTACAGGGATCAAATTTTCCTTACTGTTGCACAAACTCAGCTGGATGATACTTCCTTAGTTGCTGTATATTACTGGGAGATGTTGGGCTCAGATGATTCAAAAGACCACAGCTATGGATAACTCCCTTGGACGCTCAGCCTGCTCGTGTTGCAGTAATCAACTGCTTGGATGCTTCATGTATGGTTTTCAAACAGGCTATACACCCTTTAAAATCTTATATGGAGCTCCATGGATTGAAGTTCATGTATAGACAAGCAAAAAAAATCTCATAGTGTAAAACCGCAAACATTTAATAAAAGGTTATTTAAAAGTTACACTTTCAAAAGGTTAGAAAACTCAGGCATGAAATAATATCTGGTAACAATGTCACTCATTCAACCAGTGGGGTAGTGCTGCTGAAATTCTCCTATCCGATGCACATTTCTACATAACTGTTGTCTATTGAGAATAGAGGATACTGTAGACGATAGTTATGTAGAAACGTGCGTCAGATAGGAGAATTTCAGCAGCTTTTACACAGACATAAACTTTATTGGCATCCCAGTCTTAGTCCGTAGGGCTCAGTTATTGAGTTGGCCCACCCTTTGCTGCTATAAAAGCTTCAACTCTTCTGGGAAGGCTGTCCACAAGGTTTAGGAGTGTCTATGGGAATGTTTGACCATTCTTCCAGAAGCGCATTTGTGAGGTCAGGCACTGATGTGGATGAGAAGACCTGGCTTGCAGTCTCCTCTCTAATTCATCCCAAAAATATTCAGGTTATGTGCAGGCCAGTCAAGTTCCTCCACCCCAAACTCGCTCATCCATGTCTTTATTGACCTTGCTTTGTGCGCTGGTGTGCAGTCATGTTGGAACAGGAAGGGGCCATCCCCAAACTGTTCCCACAAAGTTGGGAGCATCAAATTGTCCAAAATGTCTTGGTATGCTGACGCCTCAAAGTGGTTGTCAACTCGAGACAACCACTTTAACCTAAAGGTAAGCCTATAATAAGGCTTTCCCGTAGGTGCCCTGCATATCTCCCAAACCTGCACGGTTCAGGAATTATACAGTGTACTGCTTATGCCGACGTCATTTCGGCACATGCGCAGTGAAGAAACGGCTTCCTTGCTGTTTCTTCACTGTGATCGTGCCGTGACTGTCGGCTCTGGTGCGCATGCATGGGAGTGATGTCACGCGACTCCGGACAGTCACAGAAGAAGGAAGAGGGGCTGAAGATGGATGCTGCCACCAGCAGGGGACATCGCTGGATGTTCGCTGGCTTCATTTGCAGGTAAGTGGCACATAATGGGCTACTATGCGATGCATAGTAGCCCATTATGCATCTACTTTGCAGGGGAATGTAGAGGAAGTAAACTCAATCTGGGTTTACTTCCTCTTTAAGAGTTCCCTTCACTGGAACTAAGGGGCCAAGCCCAACCCCTGAAAAACAACCTCAAACCATAATACTGTCCCCACCAAAAGGCCATTCAAGTTCCTCCACCCCAAACTCGCTCATCCATGTCTTTATGGACCTTGCTTTGTGCACTGGTCTACATCATTTGGTGGAGGTGGGATTATGGTGTGGGGTTGCCTTAAGGTGTCAGCATACCAAGACATTTTGGACAATTTCATGCTCCCAACTTTGTGGGAGCAGTTTGGGGATGGCCCCTTCCTGTTCCAACATGACTGCGCACCAGTGCACAAAGCAAGGTCCATAAAGACATGGATGAGTGGGTTTTCAAATTTCCAAATTAAAATAGTACCGAATTTAAACAAATCCGAAATAACGATAAAGAAAATGCAGACGAAATTCTAATTCGAATCGTTTTCGAACACTTTTAGAATTCCAATCGTTTTCAAATTCGAATTCAAATAGTTTTCAAAATTGTATTCGAAAAGTTTACAAATTCCAATAGTTTTCAAATTCGAATTCAAAAAGTCCTCAAATTTGAATAGTTTTCCCATTTATAAAGAGAACAAAATAGAATAGAAAACAAAGGAATAGAACAGAAAAAAAACAATAGATTAGAAAAGAATATAACAGAAAACAAAAGAATAGAATACAACAGAGTAAAACATCTCTGTTCCACTCCACCACATTATATTTTTTAATTTTTCTGTTTTATTCCCCTCTATTGTATTCTATCTTTTTCCATTCTATTCCTCCACTTTCCACTCCACCCCATCCTCCTTGGAAATTGGAAAACGATTCAAAAACGATTTAAATTGAAAAAACTTTTCTAATTGATTCGAAAATGAATAAACAAAACAAATTCCGAAAACAAATTAAACAAATTAAACTGACTAACTAAACGAACTTATGTAAATAACGAATTGAAACAAAACTAAACTAAACAACTATCAGCCTCAGTGTGCATGAGGCAGTTGGGCATTTTTTTCAGCTGCCCCTGAACTCTCCTCTATGTTATCTTATCAGTATATTTACACAGGGTCGTTTATAGGCTCTAGTTGAGCTTAGAGGCATGTGTTGGAAAGCAAAAAAACGCATTTGGGATGGAAGTTCAGAGGCATTTAAAACACCAAATACCTGTAACAGCTTGTAAACGCACCTAAACGCGTTAACTCGTGCCTAGGAGCATTTTGTTTAAAGACGTTTTTCATTTTTTAAAAAGTGCTTCTAGGCGGCTAAGCGCGGCTAAAAACGGCTAAACATGGCATACAAGCGTGGCTAAACGGACATTTTTAAATGTCGGTTTCTAGCTGTCAAGCTGATTCATTCAGGGGAGGTTGCAAAAATGTCCCTTGTACATGTAGCCTTAAGAAGAAGAATTCCTATTGATAATTGAATGCTTACCATAGAGGCTTCTCCAAGTCACGATTCCTTATTTTATTAGACACAAATGCCCTCACTTTGGAGTCATCTCCCAGATGTTAAAGGTGACCTAAGCCTTTATTACTATAAAGCGTAACTAAAGGTAATCCTTTTCTTTTTATTTATAGATAGAGCAGAGAGGAATTAGAACCTCTGTTAATTTTCTATTGCCAAAGATAAGGAGATTCACCCTCTTTATTTGTCCCGTTTACCTTTATAATCAACAGTAAAAGTGAAAGAAGATCACCAGCTTTGGGTTGTCCCCAGAATAGGAATAGAGGGGAACTCTTTGAACAGAGACACTAGTTCTGATGATCCAATCCTGATGACGATCAGAGATTCTCTGGCTTTGGAAGGATTTCCTCTCACCTTCTATTTTTGCTGTGGTTCAGGAAGTGAAGGAAAATCTCCCCAATCGGTGCCAAAAAAAAAAAACATTGATGGGGTTATAACTCTCCCTTATTCTACCCAAAATGAAAATAAAAGGTTTTGCCTTGCTCTAACTTTTTTTGTTGAAGTAATATACATGATGAAGAGGTGATCCAAGAACTCTTTGTTTCACATATAAAAATGATAGATGTGCCTAAAGGGTGGTTACTGAATACAAATGGACAGGCCTGTGTAGATGTCTTTATAAATTTTGATATACGTGGAGACATTTTGTGCTGTGTGCTTTAACCACTTGCCGACCGCCGATCGGCATCTGACGGCGGCAAAGTGGCTCGTTCCCGCAAAACGCCGTCATACGACGGCGGCTGCGGGAACGAGTTTAGTGAGCGCGCGCGCGCCACCGGAGGCGCGCCCGCGCACTCACTGTGTTCGGGGAGGGCCAGGGAGCGGGTGCGGCGATTGCCGCCGGCTACCCGCGATGGCCACCCCGGAGCGAAGGAGCGGAGGTCCGTGTATGTAAACACGGACCTCCGCTCTGTGTGAGGGGGAAGGGCTGTGATCACAGCCTTCCTCTACGTGAAGGCTGTGACCACTTCCCTTCCCCTGTTAGGGCAGCCCCCATACAGTTAGAACATGCCCAGGGAACATAGTTAACTCTTAGAGCGCCCCCTGCAGGTTAACCCCTTCACTGCCAATGGCATTTACACAGTAATCAGTGCATTTTTATAGCACTGATCGCTGTATAAATGCCAATGGTCCCAAAAAAGTGTCAAAATGGTCCGACATGTCTGCTGAAATATCGCAGTACCGCAAAAAATCGCAGATTGCCGCCATTATTAGTAAAAAATAAAAAAAAAATAAAAACCCCAAAAATGAATTCTCATCATCCGTAAACGCGACCACTTTTGCGCAAACCAATCAATAAACGCCGATTGCGATTTTTTTTATCGCAATTATGAGGAAGAATATAAATCGGCCAAAAACAGTGAAAAAAAATGTTTTTTTATATTTTTTTTTGATTTGTATTTTAGGAAAAAGTAAGAAATATGTTTTTTTTTTTTTGCAAAATTGTCGCTCTTCTTTTGTTTATAGCGGCGATCAGAAATGACGCAGCGGTGATCAAATACCACCAAAAGAAAGCTCTATTTGTGGGAAAAAAAGGACGCAAATTTCGTTTGGGTACAACGTCGCACGACCGCGCAATTGTCAGTTAAAGCGACGCAGCGCCGAATCGCAAAAAGGGCTCTGGTCCTAAAGCTGGAAATCCTTCCGGGGTTGAAGTGGTTAAAAGCAATATAAATTTTTGCAAATTATTAGAAAGTTAGAGTTTAAATATTTTGTAGTTAATGGTGACTGTGCAAGCCTATTTGTGCAAAATCTAATCTTGAACAATAAAATCTCAAAAGAGGTTCTAACTCTTCCTTGCTGTTCTAGAAAATGTGTTTTTATTAGGGTTGCACCCGTACTGGTATCAGGGCCAATACTAAGCATTTGCATGAGCATTGGTACTCATTCAAATGCTCTGATACCTAATACAGATACTTTCAGGCTTGGTTCTTTCAGCTGAGAGAGATTCAAAAAAAAGAGAGACAAAAAAAGACAGCAATTATTGTTTTTTTTCAGGAGCGGGGCTGCCACGTCCTTAACAACAATGACTTATTCAGCTGTCAGTGGGGTTCCCCTGTTGACAGCAGAGGTGTAAACAAAGTCCCGGCAATTGTCAAAAAAAAAAACAGCCAGACAGTGTTTATCAAACAACATTGCTCAGCTGCTGAAACAGAAAGATAAAAATAAACATTGTTTCTTTTTGTATCTTTCTGTTTATTCATCTACAGATCAAAGGGATGAACTTCGATCTGCAGATGAAGTCAGTTTAAAGTGATTGTAAAGTCTTGTTTGTTTTTTTACTGGTAATGGCAGTGATCTGCGATTTTTATTGGGACTGCCATATTGTGGCAGACTTGTTTGACGTTTTTAACACTTTTTTGGGACCAATGACATTTATACAGCGATCAGATGTAAAAATAGACACCGATTACTGTATAAATGTCATTGGCAGGGAAGGGGTTAACACTAAGGGGGCAGTGAAGGGGTTAACTGTGTTCCCTGTATGTGTTCTGACTGTGTGGGGGCAGGGCTAACAGGGACATAACAGATCTAACTGATCCAGATCACAGGGATCAGTAGGTCTGTCATGCCCCCCCCTCACAGAGCGGGGAACCGCCGTGTTCACAGACCAGATCGCGGGTCTCCGGCGGACATCGAGTCCGCCCGACCTGCGGGCATGCTCACGCGGCGGCGCGCACGTGCACCGTCGGCGGTGGTGAGAGCATGCCTGGCACGAGCCAAAGGGGAGGACGTTTATTGACGGCCTCCTGGCATTTTAGATCCATGCTGTAGCCGTCAATCGGCTATGCCGTGGATACGAAGAGGTTAATAATTAAAACTTTTTTGTGTGCTTTGTTTGTTAATATTTTTACACCTTTAATATACATTTACATGTTTCACATTAAAAAAAAAACTTAAACATTTGAAATAAATAAATACATATATTTAATTTGTAAATACCCTTTCAATGCCTTGTATCATTGTGTACAGCTAAAGTGTAAACAAAATAGTTGTGGTAGGTCTTGGTAATTGGTATCGGTGAGTACTAAAAAAAGTACTCATGCTGGTAAAAAAAAATGGTATCGGTGCATCCCTAGTTTTTATTGCAGTGTTCCCATTGGGGGGATTTCACCTTATTTCCTTTTCTTTCTGACAGAAAGTGAGGCGAAATCTCTCTTAGAGAAATAACAAGTCTACAGAAGTCCCAGCCTTTCCGCACTCTATCGAAGACTAAAGAAAAAGTTTTAGCAGGATTTGAGCTTTAAAGGAAAGTTTTAATGGGTCATACTGGCAGCAGTTGAAAAATGAGCATTGCAAAATGATAGAACATCAAAACGATCTCGCTAAACTCATTAAACTGCATCTGACTTTATTCCATGTGACATCAATGTTTCACAAAGTCATAGCTCATTGCATGAAGTTCAAAGGCTAGGCTTTTAGATAAGTTTAAAGGGAGCATTTGGGACGTTGTATTAATAGTTGGAATAAATCCAGCATTTTAGAATTATCTAATGTTTTTTTTCTTTTTACGTGCATGTCCTGCCTTTGGTGAAGGTCAGGATACAGTGTTTGTGTATAAATATTTATGCTATGTTTTGCTCTAAAAACTTGCAATAAGGCAGATGTTGCTTAGAATTCAGTGGCTGTTTACACATCCACAATCCACGTATCTGCTCCAGACTTAGTGTCTTCCTTATAGGTGTGGTCCATGGTGCTTAGAGCAGGATAAACCCAGGGAGCATAACCTGTGGTCAGCACCATGGGCGTCCGCAGAACTTTTTTCAGGGGAGGGCATAATTTTAAGGTCATCCATGCTCTGCCCCTTTTTGACAATGTCATTATTACATTATCACGGTCAGAGACTGCAGACATAGTATAGGAGATGGTCAGAGACTGCAAACATGATACAGGAGATAGTCAGAGACTACGGACATAGTACAGGATACGGTCAGAGACTGCGGACATAGTACAGAAAACAGTCAGAGACTGTGGACATGGTACAGGAGATGGTCAGAGACTGTGGACATGGCCCAAGAGACTGTCAAAAACTGCATACATGGCTCAAGAGGATAAGGACCTACTGGGGAACCCCCGATCCGATCCCTGATGCCAGGTAGGGGCAATTGCCCCCCCTTGCCCCTACCTGCGGACACCCATGGTCAGCACACAGTTACTGTAAGTCCAAATCCCAATGAGGGGGTCCCTGGTGAATACCAATTGACCCTTAGATTCCCAGTCCTGTGGAGTTCCACATCACCTGCTCTCACTTGGGGTCCATCCTTCAACACATTGGTAAGCTCTAATTTAGCTCCGTGGTCTTTTCTGCTCCACAGTACTCCAGCTTCAAGGTCTCACCTGTTCTAGCATGATCCTGCATGGTTCTTATTCCACACATCTAGCATTCAGGTCTAATCCCTTCCATGGTGCTGCTTCACCCTCCTAAAAGCTGGCTGGCAACCTCATTTTTTTGGGTATACCTACTGCCTCCCCTTGGAAATGCCAAACAATGTAGCTGGAGGGTCCACAGGCACCACCCTGACACACAGGCAGATGGTAGGTTGCTTGACTGAACTATGCTGTCTAGATGTTTTTTTAATTCCAGAAGGGTTCCTCAGGGAGGGGTTGGGGTTATCTGCAAACTAGGCTTCCACTTTAATTGCTTTCTTGTGTATTTAAATGTCATTTGAAAAATAAAACCACATGTTTAGCACCTGTCATCAAGCATTAACAGTGCAAATATAATTTTAAGAATGCAATAAAGAAATTAGGTTAATAGTGATAATTCAAGCATTTTTATATTGCTTGAAAAACTTGGCTAAAATACTAAATTCCCCTTTAAAATATTCTACGATAAAACTTTTTTTTTCCCACTGCAGTGCATGAAACATAAAAATGTATACTACATTACCCAGAAGGTATACATTTCTGCATTATTACCCCTATATCCCCATTCTGTCCACTTTTTTGGAGCAGTAGGATGTGGTTGAGGACAATAAAAACATCTTCTCTAGCTTCCCTAATGGATTTCTCTGCATCATAACTTCTGCAGTGATCACATAAGCATCAAGGAATAACGTTACAGGACTGTAAGTTCCTCAGTACGGTCTATTAACCTATCAGAAGGATGAGAAATGTGTCACACATTCAACGTTTGCTGAACAAAAAGCTATTCTTTCATGACAACGTTCCTTCTTGAAGGCAATCGATTGCCACCGGTTATTTTAGTTGAATCCAATCTGAATATGTTGGATCAAAGAGCCTATTTTAAAAGTGTCGAGTTCAAAAATAGCTTGGCTGTGAGTGTGATATGAAGAATAAAATGGCTTGTACTCTCAGTGGACTCTTTAATAATTTTAGCAAGCAAGTTTGGAGGTGCAACCTTTCAATTAAGGATTTTTCAAGTGGATTTGTAAAGAGGGAAAATATGTATGTTCACACTTGATCACTGGATGTACCAAGCTGATTCTGCTGAAAGTACATGACTTGTGGTATACACAGGTATTATTTTTGTATACACATTTTTTTCTGTATACCATGTTTAGACACTAATTTATTTTATGGATTTTTTTTTTATTTTGGAACTGTTAGGTTGTTAAACGACATACAAATCCATTAAAAACAGGGCAAAATAGATGCTGTAAATTAAGAATACTTTCAGAAATAGAAGTGTTGATAGTTTATTTTATCAATTAACAAAATGGAAAGTAGATGAACAGAGAGAAATCCAAATCAAATCAATATTTGGTGAGACCATCAATTCTTCTAGGTACATTTGCACACAATTTTTGAAGGAACTCTGCAGTTAGGTTGTTCAGAACATCTTGGAGATCTAACCACAGATCTTCTGTGGATGTAGGCTACCTCAAATCCTTCTCGTCATGTAATCCCAGACAGACTCAATGATGTGAGATCAGGACTCTGTGAGGGCCAAAACACAATTTTAAGGACTCCTTGTTCTTCTTTATGCTGAAGATAGTTCTTAATGACATTGACTGTATGGTTGGGGTAGTTGTCCTGCTGCAGAATAAATGTGGGGCCAACACTCCTCCCTGATGGTATAATAAGTATCTGCCTGTATTTCTCAGCATTGAAGGCATCATTGATTTTGACCAAAACTCCAACTTGCATGGAACGTCCACCATGTTTCACTGTTGCCTGCAGACACTCATTATTGTACAGCTCTCCAGCCCTTCATTCTATGCATTAAGATAAAAAGCCTTCTGTGTGTAGCATCCTCCCCAGCACCCCCTAATTACTTACCTGAGCCCCATCTCTGTCCAGTGATCTCCACGAGTCCCTTGGCCGGTTGGGGACTTTCCTCCTGATTGACCGAGACACAGCAGTGGCGCCATTGGCTCCCCTGGCTGTCAATCAAAGTCAGTTAGCCAGTCAGGAGAGAGAGGGGACAGGGACGAATGGTAGCTCCATGTCTGGATGGACACACGGAGCCGCAGCTCGGCTCCGGTGCACCCATAGCAAACTGCTGGCTGTGGGAGCACTCAACAGGAGGGAGGGGCCAAGAGCAGTGAAGAGGGACCTCAGAAGAGGAGGATCCAGGCTGCTCTGTGCAAGGGATGCCATTAAAGTTCTTGTGTGTGTAAAGGCAGGTGTCCCAATACTTTTGGCAGTGTATATATATATATATATATATATATATATATATATATATATATATATACATATCAAGTACATCTCTTCAATACATGAACTTATATCAATATTATATGCCTTAAAAATATTGCTCTATTCCTTTAAAATTGTAAGTTGAATGTAAGGGGAAATCTTAAATTATTAAGTTGCCACAAGAAAAGGAAAGTAGGGGAAATGTTTCAATGGGCACATGTTTGGGTGAGAACTGTCTCATATGCAGTGGCGGCCTGTCCATTACACCACCTATTCTCTATTACACCACCCCCTATATGAGTAATGGATAGATTCATGCATAGCATGAATCTATCCACGGCCGCCGCAGCCACCCCCTATTCATGTTTCCGGCCCCTTTCAGGATGCTGGACGCATGAATTACAGCGGCGGGGTGTTTTTTTGAAGCACCTGATTAGAGCCATAGGATCTAATAGGCTTCAAAATAGGGTGGACTAAGAGCGCAGAGCATTGCTCTCGGAGCCCACCCAGGTGTGTTAGAAAAACAAATGAATATTCGCTTTTCTAACACTGAACCGTCTCTCCGCCAATCAGGAAGCGTGGGTCTGATACCCATCACCTGATTGGCTGAAAGGGCAGGCGATCCTATTGGACGCCTAGCAGGAGGAAAGAAGAGATGCACGGCGGAAGCATGGAGGACACAGGAACCGCTGCCCATCCCACAACTCGCCACCATTATCCATTACCTGACCCACCACCAAGATATGGTAAGTGCCAGTCGGAGAACAAGCGAGCGGCCAGGGGGGTGCTGGTTAAATGATGCCGGGGGGTCACAGTGGCTATATTTGATGGGCAAAGTGGCTGCATTGATGGCACAGTGACTGCATTTGATAGCACAGTGGCTGCATTTGATGGAAACATTGGCTGCAATTGATGGGCACAGTGGCTGCATTTGATGGGCACAGTGGCTGCAATTGATGGCACAGTGGCTACAATTGATGGCACAGTGGCTGCATTTGATGGCACAGTGGCTGCATTTAATGGGCACAGTGGCTGCATTTGATGGGCACAGTGGCAGCAATTGATGGCACAGTGGCTGCAATTGATGGCACAGTGGCTGAATTTGATGGGCAAAGTGGCTGTTAATTGATGGCACAGTGGCTGCATTTGATGGCACAGTGGCTTCATTTGATGGGCCCATTGGCTGCAATTGATGGGCACAGTGGCTGCATTTGATGGGCACAGTGGCTGCATTTGATGGGTACAGTGGCTGCAATTGATGGCACAGTGCCTGCAATTGATGGCACAGCAGCTGCATTTGATGGGCACAGTGGCTGTAATTGATGGCACAGTGGCTGCATTTGATGGCACAGTGGCTTCATTTGATGGGCACAGTGGCTGCAATTGATGGGCACAGTGGCTGCATTTGATGGGCGCAGTGGCTGTGAATTTTTCAGTTTGTTTGTGCCCCCCAAAAAATTTTGAGCACCAGCCGCCACTGCTCATATGAGAATTTCTATCACTTTGTAGAGGTTTCCTCTGGCTTCCTGTTGCTTCACCAACACAGGACATTGGAAGAAATCTCCCCAGCTGGACACAAAGAGAAAAAAAAAACTGTGTGTGTGTGGTGGTGTGGAAACAAAGCACAGGGTTTTATTCCTTGCACTTGAATACTTTAAATATCTTGCTAGTTGAGTGAAGAGTGCTAAAGTTCATAATGGCTCATTCATTAAAGTAAGGAAAGGGCACGCTTTAGAAGAGGGCTTGCCATGTACAGTTCATGTAATATACATCATCTATTTCTTTTAGGCTGTAATGCCCTTAAGCACAAAATCACGTACCTGTATGTGATTTCTTGTTCCTGATCTGGGGCACGTGTGCGCCGCCAGAGACCATTTCATTATGATTGGACACAGCGGGAGCAAATCGGCAGGTCCAGCGATCAATTGGAGAGAGGCAGAATGGCAGTCTGCCTATGTAAACAAGGCAGATCGCCATTCTGCCAGAGGGGAAAATGGAGATCTTGTGTTTCTGATAAGCAGAAACACAGATTTCTGTTTTCCTTTAGTCAAAGCACACACCCCAAAGTTGGAAATTACCCCTTAGGGACACATTTAACCCATTGATTGTCCCTGATGTTAACCGCTTCCCTGGCAGTGTCATTAGTACAGTGACACTGCATTTTTTTTAGCACTGATCACTGTATTGGTCACTGGCCCCAAAAAGTGTCACTTAGGGGTTGATTTACTAAAGCTTGAAAGGGCAAAATTTGGTGCAGCTCCACTCAGAAACCAATCAGCTTCAAGGTTTTATTGTCAAAGCTTGATTGAACAAGCTGAGGTTAGAAGCTGATTGGCTAGCATGCACAGCTGCACCGTTTTTGCACTTTCCAGTTTTAGTAAATCAACCCCTTAGTGTCAGATTTGTCCGCCGCAATGTCGCAGTCCCACTAAAAAATGCTGATCGCCGCCATTACTAGTGAAAAATATTTTTAAAAAGTCCCTAAATCTATCCCATAGTTTGTAGACACTAACTTTTGTGCAAACCAATCAATATATGTTTATTGTGATTTTTTTACCAAAAACATGTAGCAGAATACATATTGGCCTACATTGATGAAGAAATTAGATTTTTTACATGTTTTTATTGGATGTGTTTTATAGCAGAAAGTAAAAAATATTGTTAATTTTTTTCTTCAAAATTGAAGTATTTTTTTGCTTATAGCGCAAAAAAATAAAAACCGCAGAAGTGTTTAAATACCACCAAAATAAAGCTCTATTTGTGGGGAAAACAAGGACATACATTTTATTTGGGTACAGTGTCACATGACTGCGCAATTGTCAGTTTAAGTAACGCAGTACCTGGTCAGGAAGGGGGTAAAACTTAGGTGGTTAAAGAATACAAAGATGTGTTATTTTATGTCTTTTATTTCTGCTTGGAGTTCAGCTTTATGTTCATATGTTGGAAATGCCTATCTCTGTATCTACAGAAGAGAAGGTAAAAAAAACTAACATCCTTCTAATGTACCCCATTTACCCAAAAATAAGCCCTACCCCGAAAATTAGACCTAGCGTGATTTTCAGGGATGGCTGCAATATAAGCCTTAGTTAACCACTTCCACACCGCCTACCGTCTATTTACGGGGGCAGTATGGAAGCTGGGCGCGAATCGCTGTAAAAAAGCCCCGATCTGCGAGTGGCTGCTAGGGGGGGGAGCAGGCGCCGCTGTACTCCTGAGGAGTGTGCCCGCAGCTCGGGCTGAACCAATGTCCGCCGGCGAGCCGTGATGAGCGGCCACAGCCAAAGAACGGGGAACCGCCGATGTAAACACGGCGGTTCCCCGCTCTGTTAGTGGGGGCATGGGAGATCTACTGATCCCTGTCACTGGGATCAGTTAGATCTCTCATGCCCATGGTAGCCCAGTCCCCCCACAGTTAGAACACACCCAGGGAACACAGTTAACCCCTAGATCTCCCCCTGCAGGTTAACCCCTTCACTGCCAATGACATTTATACAGTAATCAGTGGACATTTACATTTCTGATCTCTGTATGAATGTCCCAAAAAAGTGTCAAAAATGTCCGACATGTCCGCTGCAATATCGCAGTACCGCTAAAAATCGCAGATCGCCGCCATTACTAGTAAAAAATAAAAAAATAAATAAAAACCCCAGAAATGAATTCTCATCATCCGTAAACGCGGCCACTTTTGCGCAAACCAATCAATAAACACCGATTGCAATTTTTTTACCAAAAATATGAAGGAGAATATAAATCGGCCAAAACCGATGAAAAAAAATGTTTTTTTATATTTTTTTTTTGGATTTGTATTTTAGCAAAAAGTAAGAAATGTGGGTTTTTTTGCAAAATTATCGCTCTTCTTTTGTTTATAGCGGTGATCAGAAATGACACAGAGGGGATCAAATACCACCAAAAGAAAGCTCTGTTTGTGTGAAAAAAAGGACGCAAAATTTGTTTGGGTACAACGTCGCACGACCGCGCAATTGTCATTTAAAACGACGCAGTGCCGAATCGCAAAAAGTGCTCTGGTCCTAACATGGGAAATCCTTCCGGGGCTGAAGTGGTTAAAGTCCTTGTAATCTGTTTTATAAAAAGATTATATAATGTGCAGTGTGTCTCCTTTTGTAGCTTTATTGTGGAATATACCTTATTTACAGCTGGTCGCTCACGTGAACCCCTGGAGATCTTCTCCTCTCCTCCCAGCTGACATCAGCGCCCCCTCCCTCTGCAGTGCCCGGAGCGGGGCTGATGTCAGCAGGGGTCTTGGCCCCTCCCTCTGTAGTATTCGGAGCAGGGAAGAAGAAATCTGGCGGGTCACGTGAGCGCCCATCGACGCTGTAAATAAGGTATTTTCCACAATAAAATTATACAAGGAGACACACTGCACATTGAATATTCTTTTTACAAAACTGATTTTTAGGACTTTAACCAAGGTTTATTTTTGGGATTACAGAATGTCATAATGCTGACTCCTGAGCTGACGGGGGAGAGGGGGAGAGAAGACAAGGGACACAGGAACTTTAAAAAAATTTTTTATTGTTTTATTCCTGTTGTTTTTAGAAAATAGAGAGGGGTAAATGACACAGCACAAGCACTGTGCGATCCATCATGCTTTAAAGGATCGGGATATTTATTTATTGTACATACCGTAAGCTAATAAGACATTCCCTGAAAATAAGCCCTAGTGTGTTTTTTGTAGTCAAAATGAATATAAGACCCGGTCTTATTTGCTGGAAAACATGGTAGGTAGTTGACCCCGAGCGTATTTTTGTTTTCGCTACTAAATTAGCACTTTCTTTAACTTTGTAAAACTAAAACTTTCTTTTGCAAGCAGCTGACCAAAGAGTTAAACAGAATATGTGAGCTTTATCTGCATAATATCATTCTAGAATGGAGTGTCAGTGGGTATGAATGTAATAATTCTCGACAGGAGTTGGTCTGCACCTGCTACAATCAAACCTTGATGTGGTTCTATACCATGCGAAGAAAATGAGGATCTGGAACAATGAACGAGGCCCATTCAGGGGCCCCATTGTAGCGCAATCTGCTGCTGTGACGTCTCCGGTGAAAACTCACTTTCATTTGCAGCAGCATGGGGCTCATTTCTGATGGACAAAAGAAAAAGGAAATGAAATTGAAATGCATAAATGAACTGTGAAGTAATAATTATAATTGCTGGAAAGTTGTCAAAACGCTCCACCACCGAGTGCATATTTCTGCATCAAAGGAGCTTTTTTTGTAACAAATGTCAAAAATTCAGCACAGGCTGTTAACAACAAGGAACAATGACATTAATTGGCAATGATCCTACAAAATACGCATTGAGGATACTGTTCACAGGTGTCTTATCCTGTAACAGCAAGGAGTGGTCGGTACTCTAATATTTTACAACTGTCTCTTGAGCTTACTACAGCAGGGATCATCTTTATCTTTCCGTCGCAGACCACAAGGGATGGGTCTGGCTTTGAACATGGTGGGTATACACCTCACAAGGTGCCCATGCTGAGTAGATAACAAGTTCACCCTACAGGACAGCCTTTGAAGTGTATTCAACCCTATGTATTTCAACAATGAAGTTTCCTAATTTGCTCCCCCTTGGCCCATTAAAAATAACCATTGAAAGCTTTTTTTAAAAGAATATCTAATGATTTTGCCAAAAATACAGTGAGTTTGGACTCCATTATGTTATCCCAAACAATATTTTTGTAGTCCTAAAAGACCTACTGTCCCAGGGTGACAAACCTGCCATTGATACAGTTCAGTAAGTGAGCATTGTCACCCTAGTAGAATGCTGGCAGAATCACCAAGTCATAATAAAGGAAAATCCTGCAATTAAATAATACAACTACCTCATCTAGGGACTGGCAAGATGTGATATACAAAACTGTTCTCCTTCACTGATGGGCACTGATAGGCTCCACTGATGGGCACTGATGAAGTGGCACTGATGATAACTGATAGGTGGCACTGATCAGGAGGCACTGATGAGGCTGCATTGATGGGTGGCACTGATAGGTGGCACTGATAGGCAGCACAGAGAGGTGGCACTTATAGGTGGCACTGATGGGCATGGCTAGGCGGCACTGATGGGCACTGATAGGTGACACAGAGAGGTGGCACTGATGGGCTCTAATAGGCACTGGTAGTTAGCACTGATAGGCAGCCCTGATAAGTTACACTGATGATGAGGCAGTGATGTGCAATTATTGGCAGCACCAATGGGTACTGATGAGGCCACACAGATGGGCACTGATAGTTGGCACTGATGGTTACTGATAGGTGGCACTGATGAGGCGGCACTGGTGGCACTGATCAGAAGGCACTGCTGAGGGTTCACTGATGGATGGCACTGATGGGTACTGATGTATTGATAGGTGGCACTGATGGGGACTGATAGGTGTCTCTGATAGGTGCTGAGAGGCGGCACAGAGAGATGGCACTGATCTTTGGCACTAATGGGCACTGATAGGTGGCACTGATAGGCAGCACTGATAAGTGATATTGATGATCAGGCACTGATGGGCACTGGTGGGCACTGATTAGCACTACAAATGGGCACTGATACTATATATGGCACTGGTGGGCACTGATTAGCAGCACTGGAGGGCACTGATTAGCAGCACTGGTGGGCACTAAGGGGACCGATGTCCCTCTATCAGAAGCCAGTTAACAGCTTTCTTCTTTTCTTCCCGCTGACAGCGGGAGGAAAAGAAAAAGAGTTGATAACCGGCTTCTGTTTACTTCCGCGATCAGCTGTCATTGGCTGACAGCTGATCACGAAGTAAAGGGCCCACTGTGATTGACCCTTTACCCCAATCAGTGATCAGCTGAGTCCCAAGGACTCAGTGATCACAGAGCCCGCCCCTGAGAATGCAGTGCGAGAACGGTAGCTACTCGGCTCTATGCCATTCGAGGACTCAAGCAATATCTGACGTCACTTCCGCCTCTCGGGCTTAAAGGGATTTTTTTTCCCTTCCTAAAGTCAAAATTAAATTTTTTGTCTTTTGCTTTTAAAGGTAAATTTGAGATCTGATGTCTTTTTGACCCCAGATCTCTCAATGAAGAGGACCTGTCATGCTTATTTCTATTACAAGGGTTGTTTTCATTGCTTGTAATAGAAATAAAAGTGATGAAAAAAAATTAAAGGGACTGTGTAAAAATAAAAAGTAAAATAAAAAAAAAATTTAAACCACCCGACCCTCCCGAGCTCGCACGCAAAAGCGTATGTGAGCAAACCACAAATGTGAGGTATTGCTAAGATCGTCAGTGCGAGAGCAATAATTCTAGCACTAGACCTCCTCTGTAACTCTAAACAGGTAACCTGGTAACCTGTAAAAATTTTTAAAGCTTCGCCTATGGAGATTTTTACCGTAGTTTGTCGCCATTTCACGCATGCACACTTTTACATTTACAAGCATGACAGGCATGTTAGGTACAGTGGCGGCCAGTGCTTAATATTTTGGGGGGGTGGCGTTAGTTTGCCACCCCCCCAAAATATTGAGCACTGGCTGCCACTGGGAGACAGACGGCAATGCGGCAATCGCTAGCCCCACCGCGGGAGACGGACGGGAATGCGGCGATCGATACCCGCACCTTCCCGTGTGGGTTATGGATGGGAATGCGGCGATCAACCCCAAAACCAACCCACAGTGCTCTGCGCCCCGAATCCACCCTTTTTTGAAGACAATTAGAGCCTCAGGCTCTAATCGTGCTTCAAAAAGAAAAAAAAAGCCCATTGGAATACATGCGCCCGGCGCCCTGCATGTGGATTAGGGGCCGGGAGCATGGATTGGGGGGGCGGCCACTGGTTAGGTATATATTTATTTGGCGTGACATCATCTTTCACATTATACAAAAAAATTGGGATAACTTTACTGTTTTTTTTTTTTTTTAATTCATTAAAGTGTATTTGTTTTT
>BLSH010034227.1:23618-37899 GCA_018402905.1 Glandirana rugosa
TTTGCCGCCCCCCCCCCCCAAAATATTGAGCACTGGCCGCCACTGGGAGACAGACGGGAATGCGGCAAACGCTAGCCCCACCGCGGGAGATGGACGGGAATGTGCCGATACCCGCACCTTCCCGTGTGGGTTATGGATGGAAATGCGGTGATCAACCCCAAAACCAACCCACAGTGCTCTGCGCCCCGAATCCACCCTTTTTTGAAGACAATTAGAGCTTCAGGCTCTAATCGTGCTTCAAAAAGAAAAAAAAAAGCCCATTGGAATACATGCGCCCAGGCTCCCTGCATGTGGATTAGGGGCCGGGCGCATAGATTGTGGGGGGCGGCCACTGGTTAGGTATATATTTATTTGGCGTGACATCATCTTTCACATTATACAAAAAAATTGGGATAACTTCATTAAAGATTCAAAATTCATTAAAGTGTATTTGTTTTTTTTTTTTTAATTGTGTTTGAAATAGCGCTGCACAAATACAGTGTGACATAAAATATTGCAACAACCTCCATTTTATTCTCTTGGGTCTCTGCTAAAAATATAGATTTTTATTTGTAAACAACAAATGTCATAAAAAGGTCTGGTCTTAAAGTGAGTCAATGGAAAAACACTTACCTTAACTCCAATGGTCCGATGCACGCAAGGTCCTTCATTAGCACTGTAATATTTTCCCAAGCTTGCCAGTCTTGGGCCGCCTTGACTGGCCGGTGCAGGGTGAATGTAATTCCTGTACATGCACAGGAGTGCAGTCATCCTGACACAGAGGCAGGTAAGTATACTGTATGTTATGGCAGAAGAGACATTGCAGAGAGCAGGTTAACTAATTGACCAGTTCACCCTCTGAACTAAACCTCCGACTGCTGGGAAGTCATTTATTCAGTGGCGGTATTACTACCACAGCCAAATGTGACTCGTTGGTTGCTAGGATGCTGGAGGCCGTTGGAGTCCTAGCATCCAATGACACATTCCTTTCCCCAGTCAGCTGCTGGCTTGGAGATTCTCTGGCCGAGAGCTGAGCCTAAACAAAGGGGCTGAATATGCTGACTCATGTCATTGAATAATTATTGGCATGAATCATAGTTGAGTAAAACATATATTCGCTATGTGTAATATTTGGAGCTGCAAAGCAGAACTTAGACTCTAAAAGGGCTCGTGCTTGGCTGGAAACCCTTGCACCTTTTCTACTTGTTCAACTATTAAAATGTTTGCAGATACTCTTCCTGAGGGTCTGGCAACCTTGGATAGCCACCCATCTAGATTTGACCCTGCGCTTCTATCAATGTAAGGGAAGCTGGCATTTGCTCGCTTGCCCTCCCCTCCGCCCCCCACCCCCGCGGTCCTCTCTCTCCCCTTTCTCTTTTTCTTCTACTCTCTCCCTCCACTGTATGGTACTAGTTATTCCTGTTCCTTTTGTTACTCATTTCCACACAATATATTGCTTAACTTTTCCTTTCTCTTTGGATCAGGCCTACGCCAGGAAAAGTTAATATAATGTTATAATCTTGATCTAGGTGCTGTTTGATCCCATTATGGGTATATCATTTTCTGTTGTGTGATCGGTATTGTAACCGCACAGCCATTCAATCTGTATTCATTGTCGCTAGGCTGTACTTTATTTTTCTCTGTTTTAACGATAATAAAATCCTTGTACAAGAAAATGTTTGCAGATACTCCTGTGGTTGTACGATCTTTAAAAAGTCAGAAAGATAGTGATCAATATGTTTCATATCAGTACAACTGTTTGCTTCATCTGTCCCAAAGCACCAGGAGAAATTAAAAAATCAAATCTAGTTTTATGAGCCACGGGCTGCAAGCTAACACACGGTCATACCAGCCCAACGGGGTGCTTAATTATTATGTTCATTAGCTTGTCATTAGCTTATCATTTACATACCTTATGTGTGTGTGAATGTTCCTCTGAAGAATAGAAAATGATAACACTCTGTGCAACAAAAACATTAGTGGCCAAGCTGCAAACGACAGCAAAATCGTTCTTAACTTTGCAATTCCTTAACATTTTTATAGTGCCACCTGTGGTACTTCTATGGATCGATCAAGTTTTCCAGATTTTATCAGATGGACTTGGAACCTGATTTAGACTGGTCAAAGATGGACAAAAGTTGAGGAAATATCCTCTGTGCCTGATCACTTGGTCCCACTGTATGATGACAGTGCCATACTCAAACCCATGCCAGTTACTAACTGTGGGCACTAAACTATCATAACTACACTGGATCACATGTGCTAACCACTCCTGGATACCCCAGAGGCTCTAGAAGGCAAACATAGCACCTAGTAATCTGCTGTGAAAAACAGAAGCCTGTTGTTGACATAACTAGGTACCCCTAAGGTTCTGTTCTTGTACCTCTCTTATATTCAATCTACACCTCCTCCCTGGGTCAGTTGATAGCCTCCCATGGCTTCCAATAACATCTCTATGCTGACTACACCCAAATCTATTTCTCTACCCCTCAGCTCACTCCCTCAGTCTCCTCATGTATTACTAATTTACTAACAGATATATCAATATGAATGTCACACCACTTCATCAAACTCAATCTATCCAAAACCAAAATTATAATTTTTGCTCCCCCATATGCCCCTTCCCCTGATCTCTCTGTCATAATCGATGGCACAACTATCAGCCCATTCCTACATGCCAAGATCCTAGGTGTATTCCTGGACTCTGAACTCTCCTTTAATCCCCACATCCAATCACTGTCCAAATCCTGCTGCCTCAACCTCCGCAACATCTCCAAAATACGCCCCTTTCTAACCAACGACACAACAAAGCTCTTAATGCACTCCCTGGTCATTTCTCGCCTGGACTACTGCAACTCCCTTGGCTTATCTCTACATAGGCTATCCCCCTTCAATCCACCATGAATGCTGCTGCCAGACTCACCCAACCTACCTACAAATCGTTCTGTGCCTGCTACTCCTCTCTGTCAATCCCTCCACTGGCTTCCGCTTACCCAACAAATTAAATTCAAAATACTAACAACAACGTACAAAGTCATCCACAACTCAGCCCCCAGCTACATCACTAGCCTAGTCTCAAAATACCAACTTAGTCGATCTCTTTGTTCCTCTCAAGACCCACCTCCAGGACTTTTCCAGAGCCTCTCCAATCCTATGGAACTCCTTACCCCAATCTGTCTGATTACTTCCTACTCTATTAGCTTTTAGACAATCCCTGAAAACGCTCCTCTTCAGAGAAGCCTATCCTACCCACACCTAACAACTGTATTCTCTCCATCAGCTCATCCCCCACAGTTATCACCTTTTGTTTTACTTGACCCTCCCTTCTAGATTGTAAGCTCCAACAAGCAGGACCCTCGGATTCCTCCTGTATTGAATTGTATTGTAATTGTATTGTCTGCCCTCGTGTTGTAAAGCGCTGCACAAACTGTTGGTGCTATATTAAACCTCTATAATAATAATTAAAAAATGATGAATTAACTCCCATGCATATGTGTGAGAGTTACATAATCCAGCCCAGCCAATCAAGATAGCCTTACAAACAAAAAGTGCAGCGATATGCGAACAACATGTTATATGTGCAAAAAATGCATATACAATATCTCATAAAAGTGAGTACACCCCTCACATTTTTTGTAAATATTTTATTATACCTTTTCATGTGACAACACTGAAGAAAAGACACTTTGCCACAATGTAAAGTAGTGAGTGTACAGCTTGTATGACAGTGTAACTTTGCTGGCCCTTCAAAATAACTCAACACACAGCCATTAATGTCTAAACCGCTGGCAAGTGAGTACATCCCTAAGTGAAAATGTCCAAATTGGGCCCAATTAGCCATTTTCCCTCCCCGGTGTCATGTGACTCGTTAATGTTACAAGGTCTCAGGTGTGAATGGGGAGCAGGTGTGTTAAATTTGATGTTATTGCTCTCACTCTCTCACACTGGTCACTGGAAGTTCAACATGGCACCTCATGGCAAAGATCTCTCTTTGTCTTTGTTAAATAGAGGTATGAGTGCTGCCAGCATTGCTGCAGAGGTTGAAGGGGTGAAGGGTCAGCCTGTCAGTGCTCAGACCATACGCCGCAAACTGCATCAAATTGGTCTGCATGGCTGCTGTCCCAGAAGGAATCCTCTTCTAAAAATGATGCACAAGAAAGCCCACAAACAGTTTGCTGAAGACAAGCAGACTAAGGACTTGGATTGCTGGAACCATGTCCTGTGGTCTGATGAGACCAAGATAAACTTATTTGGCTTGGATGGTGTCACACGTGTGTGGCAGCAACCAGGTGAGGAGTACAAAGACAAGTGTGTCTTGCCTACAGTCAAGCATGGTGGTGGGAGTGTCATTGTCTGGGGCTGCATGAGTGCTGCCGATACTTGGGAGCTACAATTTATTGAGGGAACCATGAATGCCAACATATACTGTGACATACTGAAGCAAAGCATGATCCCCTCCCTTGGGAGACTGGGCCACAGGGCAGTATTCCAACATGATAATGACCACAAATACACCTCCAAGACAACCACTGCCTTGCTAAAGAAGCTGAGGGTAAAGGTGATGGACTGGCTAAACATGTCTCCAGACCTAAACCCTATTGAGCATCTGTGGTGAATTCTCAAATGGAAGGTGGAGGAGCGCAAGGTCTCTAACATCCACCAGCTCCGTAATGTCGTCATGGAGGAGTGGAAGAGGACTCCAGTGGCAACCTCTGAAGATCTGGTGAACTCCATGCCCAAAAGGGTTAAGGCAGTGCTGGAAAATAATTGTGGCCACACAAAATATTGATCCTTTGGACCCAATTTGGACATTTTCACTTAGGGGTGTACTCACTTTTGTTACCAGCATTTTAGACATTAATGGCTGTGTGTTGAGTTATTTTGAGGAGACAGCAAATTTACACTGTTATACAAGCTGTACACTCACTACTTTACATTGTAACAAAGTATAAATTATTCAGTGTTGTCACATGAAAAGATAGAATACAATATTTACAAAAATGTGAGGGGTGTACTCACTTTTGAGAGATACTGTATATGCAATTATGAACCCAAATCATATATAATGTGCAAAGAACAAAAATGCAACATGCAGATGAGCAAATAAATATAATCAACAATATATAGATTGGTGTTAACATATATCGCTGATAATAAAGTGCAGAGTGTTATAAATGGTAAAAATAGGAAAAGTCCACATCAAAAAATAAAGATATGAAGCCTCCACTGTGTAATTATATAGTCCAAGGTAGAAGAAGGTTAAAGATAGAAGTCTACTCTATCTGGATAGAATTAACCACTGTCCATTAAAGGAGTCACCAAGAGTTGTGCATCAGCCACCCAGAGGGAAGAGTAAATGCTCTTACCGGAGTGTGTGGACTCCAGCGGCAAAGAGTCAATCAAGCTTAAAGATGGAACCATATGTCGGTACTCATGGGAACAGTCACTGAAGATCTGCTACTGCGTTGTATCTCAACATCACATGTGACACCAATGAATATTGTTTTGGGCTCCACAATTCATAAAGGAAAGAAACACCTCCACATAGTGTATGATCATTAACACCAAAATGTATTAAAAGGTAGAACACTTACATCAAAGATGATGCTTGCAGGCACATCAAAACAAATATAGCGTGATCACATGTGAAATCTAGGATCCCAATAGCGCAATGTCATGGGGCAAGTTCAGTATGATCCGACGCGCTTCGTCCAAGAGGACATTATCTGGGGTATCAATCAAGATAGCCATAGTCTCTGAACCCACAAGAAGCCAGGGAGAATATGTCATTGCTAGAGGAGACAACAGTATTGGAAGTTCAGTTTTAGGTAGGATTCCAATTCCCACCCTCACTAAAAAGAGATGTAACCGTGTCAACCTAATCCCATGCCATACTTACAGTATCTCAAAAAAGTGAGTACACCCCTCACATTTTTGTAAATATTTTATTATATCTTTTCATGTGACAACACTGAAGAAATGACACTTTGCTACAATGTTGCCAGCAGTTTAGATTTAATGGCTGTGTGTTGAGTTATTTTGAGGGGACATCACATTTACACTGTTATACAAGCTGTACACTCATTACTTTACATTGTAGCAAAGTGTCATTTATTCAGTGTTGTCACATGAAAAGATATAATAAAATATTTACAAAAATGTGAGGGATGTACTCACTTTTGTGAGATACTGTATCAGCTGAAGCTCCCTTTAACTACAAAACAAGGGACCTTTCACCAATAGTTCACTTGTCAAGGGTGGTTTGTAAATACTCCATTGACTGAAGTTAAGCTATATACCTTCTTGTCTGATTCACCAATAGAGCAGGTTCCATCACTGCTACCTTTATTTATAACGATTTATCTATTGTGGCAGACAGGTGCAGGAGATAACCAACAAGATTAAAACTAGAACTGCATACTAAGCCAGCTTTGTTTCCTGTAGAGTAAAAGCCACACCCTTTATTCTTTCTGTTTAACTGGACTGTCAACTACATTAAAGTAGTGGAGCTCTATCAATGGGACATGGCCCACTGGCAGGCCATGGCTTCCCTTTTCCTGGGTCCCCAGCTAGCTGCAGATCCCTCAATCTCCCACAGGGCTTTCCAGCTCCTATAGTGTCCCCCAACCTCTCATAGTGGTTCACAGGTCCTCTGAGATCCCTCAGCCTCCACAGTGCCCTGCAAACTCCCAAAATGCTAGCCAGCCTCCCACTATGCTCCCCAGTCTGCTGCAGAGCCTCCAACCCTCCACAGTGCCCCAACCTCCAACAGTGTCCGACAATGGCCCCCGGTCCCTTTAGAAACCTCAGCCTGCTTTGCACTGCCATACTTTTATTGTGTGAGTATAAACTTTATAATTTACTGTAGGGGCAGTAGGGTTGCCACAGCATCCCTTTAATCCAGGACACATATGAATAACATGGGTTCTGAGGCTAATTTTCGGCAGATGAGGCACCGAGTTAGTTTAATTACCACCTTAATCAGCCACAGAACCTGTGTAATTATTATGTGTCCTGGATTAAAGGGATGATGTGGCAACCCTAGCATGGGGGGGGGGGTGGGTTGAAGAATTTATCAGGTCTTGATGTCAAAAAGGTTGGGAAATATTGCTGTAGATCATGGCTATGTTTTTTGGTTTGTAAGACTTAAAACACGCCTTTCCATGTCTGTCCATTACTTTATCAAGTCGGAGGAACAAATGTCAACAATATTCCTGCATCACTACTTCAGCACACTTATCTGGTTTTCCACAATATCCTGATACTGGATATTTTATCTTCACTGAATTTCCGAAACGAACAAGCCGTAGCTTATTGCATCATACTGAACCTTATCGCCAAATGACCATGGCTTCCTTGTGATAACATTGTTCATCTTATGTCCCATAGCGGATACATTCTTTGCACAGGAAGAGGACCTGTCTCAGCCATGTGTCCATATGAGATAAGTCACCTGTAATTGAAGACATATGTAAGCCTTGGTGTATCACTTTATCCCAAAGCCAGGGAATACCGTATTTCGACCAACTGTCAAGTGAAAAGGCTCAAAGACATTCATTTTAGATTCACTGCTTTTTTGTTTCAACAAAACAAATAAATTTAGGAGAGAAAGCTTGTTGACAGGGTTATTTCCTGAGACAGCAAAATTTTATTTTCTGCCTGAGCTGAACTGTCTTATTCGCTTACAGTGGTCCTCGGGATGGAACTAGAATTAATATGTCCTGTCACAAATGAATCAGGTATAGTGCATATTTCTATGTACAATATGCCGTGACACATGTTCCACGCAAATCTCTTTTTCTCCAATTCTTTTTGACTGTGTACTTCTCTGGTTATACATTATTATATGAAACTATGGGATATAAAATTTTGTTAAAAAAAAATATATATCAGAAATTAAATCCACTAATACGTTATTGGTGTGTTTTTCAGCTTCTGTAAGCTAGCGCATTTGTTTATGACGGGGAATAATTGAAGCAACATTTTTCATCACATATATTTTTTTACCACCAATTATTCTTAAAAGTAAAAATGTGTCACTCATATTTAGCAGAGATGCTTAGTGATATTGTGTTGCGTATTGATCACATCAAAAACATTTATTTATCATATTAAAAAATGAGTGCTATTTAAAGCTGAACTCCAGGTATGATTTTATTGCATACCGAAATTGGTCCAGCTTGGCGCAATTTAAGTATGCTTATCTTTACCTGATGGGTTGCCGGGTAAGCTGGCGATCACTCTGGTCGCTGGTGCTACTCAGGGCTTTTTTTCTCAGAAAATAGGCACAGGAACTCCCCCCTTCCGAACCACCGAACACCGTTCCTTGGTTCCACCCCCTACCCACTTCCCAGTATTGCCCCTTTTAGAAAATACAGGACCAAGTATCATTTTGTGGTTCTAAGTAATTTATATGGAATTTGTTAAAGTGTTACTAAACCCACAACAGTAAAATAGGTCTTTATATACAGTAAAGCTTGCTTGTTATATTCACTGTGGAACCTAAGGGGTTAATCCTCTGCATTGTGTAAAAAGGATGTTTGATCCTGTCTTCTCTGATGCTCCCCTTCTTCCACAGCCCCCAATCCATCTCCTGATAGTACAGAGCCTTGGGAGCACTCTGCACATGCTCAGTTTGGTGTGTATTGCTAGGGTTTTTTTTTCTTGGGAGGGTGCATGTGATCAGCACAGGGCCAATCAGCACTGTCCAGACAGAGTGTCGGGGGTTCTGCATCCTCATAGGACAATCATGGGAGAATGAAAACTCCTCCTACAAGCTTTAACCAGACAATAATAGATGTCACAAGGCTGCTCTAACTGCTGATGTGAAAAGGTATTTAGCAGTTTATGTTTACTAAAACTATTGAATTTCCATGCTCTGTGTACTGTGGGAGACCAGATAGAGGGAATGCAGGGTTCTGGGTTTAGTAACATTTTAATGATAACAAGAAAGGCAGTAAAATAGATCCCCTATAGCTAGTAACAACAAACAATCCTGGCAACAATAGATCCCCTCAGCAGTAATAGACTCCCAATAGCCAGCATTAATAGACCCTCCAGCGGCCAGCAACAATAGACTCCTCCCTCAACAGTAGATCCTTCCTTGTAATGACTATCCCCTAGCAACATAAGATAGATCCCCTTCAGCAACAATAGATTCCCCAGCAGCCAGCATCAGTAGACCCTCCAGCACACCCCAGCACCCCTTGCCATTACATACATTCAATGTTGGAGGTGCCGGAACTGCGTTCCCCTACATTCTGCATGAAAAAAATCCCTGGTGCTAGTAGAGTGATAACCGTGACCTTACGGGTTCTGTGTGAGCAGTTTCTCCTCTGCACACTGACCACAGAGGGTCACACTTGCTCAGCACTGCTGCCATTCACGGAACACCTTGTATTTTTTTAGTTTCAAACAATTTTATTCATGAAAAATAAAGAACATATGCAGCATCGTACAATTTTCATATTTTGGATAAGCAATAGCATCCAATAAGAACATCAATTGGAATTTTATAGACAATGTCCACCACCTTGTATTTTTTCAATAAATACAAGGTGTTTTCTGATTGTACAAGGTGGAAATTGTGATGTCACCTCCCCTCATCCTCACCCTGTCCAAATAAACATTTTATGTACTGTATAGTAATGCAAGTCCTTGTGAAGTTGATCGCACAAAAAACCAACACGATCCAGGACACACACAGCTATAACTGTAGTAGCACCCACTACCATGAAGGGGTTGAGGCAAACTACAGCAGTTACAGCAACAGTTTAGGTAAAGATTTAAACCATGTGAATAAAAATGCAACCATAAGCATACATGCATTAAGATGTGTTACCCTTTAAATAATAAATATGTAGACATCTTTATCTTAATTACCCTTTTATATAAAAAGCGTACATTTCACAGAACAGTTTGTGTAAAATATTTTTTTCCTAACAACTATACATAAATATGTAAATACTTATCATTCTGAAGCCAATAAAACTGAGGGACATAAAATTTTAGGTGTGTCAATATTTTTCAGTTGACATTCTGTTCATAAAATCCATTGAAGAAAACTAAAAGCTTTCATCTTGTTGCCTTGTCTTTTCCGTGCAGCTTATGTAATGAAAGTTCCCAGTGTTCACTATCTGTATCATAATATAGCATGGATGAGGTTTTAGGGGTTCAGATGTGGGGTCAGGGGGCAGTAAAAGCAAGTGGTGGAGCCGTGGTTTTACTGCCCCCTGACTTCCCACCTAAATGAGGACATACATCTACTCAGGGGTCTACATATGTTGCAGCTGTGATGCTTTGCTTCGCAACCTTGGCAAAATTGAACTTTGTCACGTATGGTGGGCAGACCCATTTATGTGAAAAGCACACGGTTGTGGTGCGGTGGGACAGCATTTGCAGTGTTAAACAGGTGGTGAGCCTTTAAATCACCCTTATCCCATTCAGAGGTAAGGCAAGGGCTGCCACAGGTCAGAACGGACCCTTTCCGTTCTGACATGTTATGTCGTAAAAGGTCTGTGAGTTGTACTTTTACCGAGATTACTGAGAGGTAGGGTTCATTAGTATCCATTTTCCTAAATTTGGATTATCCATTCTTGGGGATTGGTTGAAGAAGCTTTAGAGATGGAACCCTACATCAGTGTCAGATGTGTTGTAGAGAGTTGTTGGAGCCACCTGGTAGATTCTCAAAAAGAGAGTCAGATACTCTTCGGCCGTTAATCATGGGCATTCATGTTTTTAGCCACTTTAGATTGATGTTTAAGCAGGAAGCCTAGTAGATAGTTCTAATCCCCACCATTGACCACCCAAACTATGGGTCAGATAGAATATAATAGGATGATCATCTCAGTATACGTTTATGGTAGGTATAACATTCAAATGATACACATGTAGCGCACCCCGTAAGGAGCCACAAGTAGACAGGGTTCTTCCACCCTGCACAGCCAGGCACACCGGATTTACACAGGCACTCCAGAGTCAGAGAACATTTTGAGGCTTTGTTTTTGTTATTTATTGAGGGATTATAACTTGGATATGGATAGGAGGTTATGGGATGCCCGCTTGACTTCAACAACAACTCTTCCTACATTCAGTCTCTATATACAGCTCCACTTCTTCCTCCTGCACTCACTTGCTTGCAGAACCCAGCAGGAACACTGAAAATATCTGACAGTCACTCAGTCAGATGAGAGCAATGGCCCATTACAGGCAGGAACCCAAAGCCCCAGAATTGTAGTGTACAGCTTGCTTCACTCCTGTGGCTGCTGATCCCAGCACCACATCTTCAGGCACTGCCAACCTGTCTGACTGCAGCTGACCTTTTCACTAGCCCTCCAGGCTAACTCCTCTCCACAGGCCTCCTGACTGGCATACACCAGCCCAGTTACTCTCAGGAGATCTCCCAGATGTGGTGACCTGCACCTGCTATCCTCTCTCTTTGCCCCAATGCTTCCAGGAAGGGCTTTCTTCATGTGTTTTGGTAGGATCCTTCCAGCACCCAAACCCAGGCCCAAGGTTACCCCCCAGACTAGGGGGCACAATCAAGGGCCACCAACAGCTTCCACCTGCCCCCCCCCCCCCCAGCATGACTCATGCCTCTTTATGAAGTGGCCTGCCCCCTGCCAGCCCTTTACTGGGGGTTGGCTGAGGCCCTCATAAATATTCCAAGCAGCTCCTCCTAAACGCTATGTCTGGAACATTGTCCAATATCCCAGAAAACAGGGGAGGCACTAGAGAAGCTGCTAGGATGAGTTACCCAGCCTTGAGTGACTAAACCCTGACTCAGATTCATATCTCAGCTTAGCCTTCAGCTAAACTTATAACTTTATTTTCCTACACTAACAGATACACTAACAACCTAGCACTACTAGAGGCTGCTACACACAATACCAACAAATCTCACATCATGTGCAAACTAACAATGTATAAAAAATATATTAATATACCCAAAAGCTTAAGTATTAAATATGATAAAAACAAAGTGAAAGTGCAAAATGCAAAAGAAATTCATAAATTAGTAAATAAAATGAATTCTTAATTTTTTTTTTTTTTTTAAAAAGTCCATCCAAGTAATTAGACAAAAAGTGCTCTCCTTAGGGCAAAGATGCTGCTTAAATATGATTTCACACACAGAGATCATCAGCCCTATAGTATATTCCACCTTAGAGAACCGACACTCATACTGTCTTGTCCCTGCAGCCATATAAATCACGGCTTGAAGTGGTATCCCCACCGTGAGAGGGAAATGTGCGGTCTGGACTCCGCCAACAGTCTCCGGCAGGCAGATATAATAAAAACAAGGAAGAGAACCCATATAGCTACACTGTATCTAAAAGATTTATTGAGTAAAAAGTATCACACTTACAAAGTATAGAAAATACTCGCGCAGACAAACAACTTCGATATGTACGGCGGCAATGGCTGTCAAACGGTCTGTGTACGCTGACGTCACACCACTAGCCCCGGTTGACGCGTTTCCCCATACAAGGTGTCATCTGGGATTGGAGGCTTTATATATTGTTATTTTGAAGATGATGTGAGATTTTTTGATATTGTGTATCATTTGAATGTTAATTGCATACTGGTTATAATACGGGATAGTTAAAGTATAACTAAAGGCAAAACTTTTTTTTTTGTTTTGGATAGCGTGGAGAGGGATTAGAAGACCTAACATTTATTGCTGTCTGTTTCCCCATTCAGGAGATTCCTCCTCTCTATTGGTCATGTTTACCATTATCATTGAAAGTGAAAGTGAAAGTAAAAGAAAATCCCAAATTTTGGGTTGTCCCCACAAAAGCAATAGAGCTGAGGGTCCACAAGGAATTCCCTTAATTTTCAGGGATTTCCTCTCACTTCCTGTTTTGGCTATGGGACAGGAAGTGAGGGGAGATATAAACAAGGCAGATCACTGTTCTGTTAGTAGGGAAGACAGAGATCCCATGTTTATGCTAAGCAGGAACACAGATCGCTGTCTTCCCACAGTTAAAGCACCTCCCCCACACAGTTAACAAGCACCCCCTAGGAACACATTTAACCCTTTGCTCGCCCCTGATGTTAACCCCTTCCCAGCCAGTGTCATTAATACAGTACATATTTGTTAGCAATGTTTACTGTATTGGTGTCACTGGTCCCCAAAAAAGTATCAAAAGTGTCACTTAGTGTCCAATTTGACCGTCGCAATGTCACAGTCCCGCTATAAGTCGCTGATCATCGCCATTACTAGTAAAAAAAAAATAATAAAATAAATATTCCACAAAAATATCCCATAGTTTATAAACACTATAACTTTTGTGCAAACCAATCAATATATACTTATTGGGATTTTTTTTTTTTACCAAAAAAATGTAGCGGATTACATATTGGCCTAAATTTATGAAGAAATTCGATTTTTTACATTTTTGTATTGGTTGTGTATTATAGCAGAAAGTAAAAAATATTTGTTTTTTTTCAAAATTATAAAAACCGCAGATGTGATTAAATACCACCAGTCCTATTTGTGGGTAAAAAAGGAACCTAAATTTTATTTGTGTACAGCGTCGCACGACCACGCAATTGTCAGTTAAAGTAATGCAATGCCTTATCGCAAAAAGAATGCCTGGTCAAGAAGGGGGGTAAATCTTCTGGAGCTGAAGTGGTTAGAGAGACAGCGCATTATTTTGAAGTTACATTTATGTATGTCCACTCCATAGGTGGCTGAGCATGAGTTCCGAAATTTTATTTATATACTATTTGATATTAGGTAGCCATGATGTTTCAGGTAGGAAGTCCAAGACTTTGAGGTCCAAAACAGTGGTGTAACTATAGCCATAGCAGTTTATGTTGAGTGCTATGGGGTCTGGAGAGATTGTGGTTGATACCAAACACCTGTTAGGTCTTCTGTCTAGAAGAGCTGATGTCATATACACAGGAGGAGTCATCAGGACTAGAGTTGAGCGAACACCTGGAAGTTCGGGTTCTGCTGGTCCGTCCGAACTTCGGGACAAAGTCCGGGTCCGGGTCCGGACGGAACCCGAACGATCGCACGGACAACGAACCCCATTGAAATCAATGGGGACCCGAACTTTTAGGCACAAAAATGGCTGTAGGAAAGTCCTGGAAAGCCCCAGAGGGCTGCAAAAGGAAGTAAAATGGGGGTAAGGGTAGGGCAAGTGCCCTACAAAAAAATGGGGACAGGGAAATAACTGTAAATATTTTTAAAAAAATAAAAACATAAGAAAAGCAAAAATGGAGGTGAATGTGGATCATCTTCAAACTGTGTCTGAAAAGTATTAATTAACGGTAGAAGCCATATAACTGTTCTAAA
>BLSH010034227.1:42754-57131 GCA_018402905.1 Glandirana rugosa
TTGGTGTTTTTCCTGGTCAAAACATCGCGAAAGTTTCGCGAAAAGTCCGTGTAAGCTTCGCGACGGGTAGGTGAAGTTACCCGTCTCCGTAAAAACTTAGCGATAAACATCGCGAAATTTGGGCGGGGTTTCTACGACGAACCTCCTGAAAAACATTGCAGGGCGTTCGCGGGGCGGGATCGCATTTTTCTAGGTAATTCTAGTTACCCTCCACCCAAAGACCGCTAAAAGTCTTCGATAAAGATCGCGATTATGCGGACTTTTGGTGGAGTCACACTTTCCCCAGATTACATGTCTATTTCGTATTATTTAACAACTGATCTTTAACCCGAACGATTTTTGAAATGTCCGGGTCCGGGTCCGTGCCACGGACACCCTAAAGTTCGGTACGGACCCGAACGTTACAGTCCGGGTTCGCTCAACACTAATCAGGACCATTTCTAGTCAACAATTTATTATGCTTTATCTGTACATTAGACCCCTTTCACACTGAGGTGGTTTTCAGGCGTATTAGCGCTAGAAATAGCTTCTGAAAATCGCCAGAAACCCACCTCCCATTGATCTTAATGGATCTTTTTACGCTAGGGCGGGGCGCTTGCGGGACGTTACAAAAAGTCCTCCAAGCAGCATCTTTGGGGCGGGTTTAAAGCGCTACAAATAGCGATTCAAAAATGCCTCTGCCCATTGAAGTGGATGGGCAGCGCTTCGAATGTGCCTGAAAAGCGCTTTGAAAGCGCTACAAAACTGGTCCTTTTTGTGGTTTTTAAGGTCACATTAGCACTAGGGATGGGCCGAACACCCCCTGGTTCGGTTCGCACCAGAACTTGTGAACAGGCTAAAAATTTGTGCGAACAAGCGAACGCTGTTAAAATCAATGGGACTCGAACATAAAAAATCAAAAGCGCTCATTTTAAAGCCTTATATGCAAGCTATTGCCCTAAAAAGTGTATGGGGACCCAGGTCCTGCCCTAGGAGACATGTATTAATGCAAATAAAAAGTTTTTAATCACTTCAGCCCCGGTTTACCACTTTAGGACCAGAGCCCTTTTTGCGATTTGGCACTGCATCGCTTTAACAGACAATTGCACGGTCGTGCGACGTTGTACCCAAACTGAATTTGTGTCCTTTTTTTCCTACAAATAGAGCTTTCTTTTGGTGGTATTTGATCACCTCTGAGTCATCTCTGATCGCCACTATAAACAAAAGAAGAGCGACAATTTTGCAAAAAAAAAAAAATTTTTTCTTACTTTTTGCTAAAATACAAATCCAAAAAAAAATATATATTTTTTTTTTTTCGGCAGTTTTGGCCGATTTATATTCTTCCTCGTATTTTTGGTAAAAAATTTTTTGTCCTTAGTCTTTGTGTAAAAGGGGGCACCTCTGCGATGTTTAGAACAGTGCCAGAGCAAAATGACATTTGTACAGGAAAAATTGTAATTGTCATTTGTCTATATATAGATAAATCACTGAAAAAGCATTGTGTTGTGCCCCCAGTCCATACCAGGCCCTTCAGGTCTGGTATGGATTTTAAGGGGAACCCTGCTCTGAATTATTTTTTAAAAATTGCGTAGGGTTCCCCTACAAAGTCTGTAACAGACCCTTCAGGTCTGGTATGTATTTTAAGGTGAACCCCACACAAAATAAAAAAAAATTGTGTAGGGGTCCCCCCTAAGTCCGTACCAGGCCTTCAGGTCTGGTATGGATTTTAAGGGGAACTCCGTACCAAATAAAAAAAAAAGGAGTAAAGTGGTACGAAAAACAAGAGGCGGTTTTTGACAAGTCCTTTATTGTGTAAAATAGCTCTTCTTCTTTCTTCTTTCTTCCTCCATCTTCTCCTGCCCCGTTCCTTCTTCTGGTCTTTTGCTTTTTCTTTTGGTCTTCTTCCTTCCTCTCTTCGTCTTCAATCTTCATCTTCTTCTTCCTTCTTCTTTCACCGCCGTCTTTGGCCGCAGCAGCGCCACCCAGAGGCGTCTCCCAGAATGGGTGGTCTGTAGTCTGACATTTGACTCGAACATCGGGGGTTTGCCTGTTCGGCGCATCCCAAACATTATGGGCATTCGCAGGAACTTCAAGCGCCCCATAATGCATTCTAATGGTGGGAAAAATGCCGCCCACTGATTGGCCAAAGCATGGACATGCTTTGGCCAATCATAGAGCACTCTGCTGTGAGAGATATGATTGGCTAAAGGCAGGGTGCCTTTAGTCAATCACTGCTCAGCAGCCTCAATTCATGCTCCACACTGTATAAAGCTGCTTATACAGCGGCTCTATGTAGTGTGAATAACGGTGGATAGAGAGACAGTGAGCTTAGCTAGCAGCGTGCAGGCAGTTTAGTGCAGCTAGCTGATTATTGTGCATTGTGAAAACATATTAGATAGATAGATAGATAGAAAGATAGATAGATAGATAGGGTGATCTGTATACAGTCAGTTAGTGTAGAGCAGTGGTTCTCAACTCCGGTCCTCGGGACCCACCAACAGGCCAGATTTTAAGTATTACCTTGGGGAGATGCAGACTAGAACACTGCAATCACTGAGCAGCAAAGTATATCACCTGTGATGTATTTCAGTTATCCTGCAAACCTGGCCTGTTGGGGGGTCCCGAGGACCGGAGTTGAGAACCACTGGTGTAGAGTGAAATATATATTAGATAGATAGATAGATAGATAGATAGATAGATAGATAGATAGATAGATAGATAGATAGATAGATAGATAGATAGATAGAGTATCTATATACAGTGAGTTAGTGCAGGCAGTTTAGTGTAGAGTGAAATATATACTAGAGATATAGATAGATAGAGCGATCTATTGATCTGCCCATCCCTAGTTGGCATGTGACCTTAAAAAACCCGGCCCGCTAGCGCCTGAAAACCGGTGTAAAAGCGCTACTAAAACACCGGCTGGGAAGGGGTTAACATCAAGGGCGATCAAAGGTTTATCTGTGTGGCTAGCTGGTGTTTTACTACTGTTGGGGAGGTGCTTTTACTAGGGTAAGACATAGATCCGTGTCCTTGCTTTGCAGGAACACAGGATCAATGCCTTCCTTACTGACAAAACAATGATCTGTCTTGTTTACATAGCCAGATCACCATTATGCCTGTGTACAGAACGATTAGTGGGTGCCGTTGAACATTGGTCCCGTTGATTAGCTACCGCTCTGTAGAATCACAGCGGGAGCGAGCCGCCACGGGCGCTCACTCGCGCCTGATACCCAGAGTGCGGGCCTGTATATAAAAGTGATCCTGTGCAGTGCGGCTGCCATGTAGCAGTAAAAGTGCTATAGGGTGTTTGGCAGCTGCTTAAAGAAGTTTGTATTAGGCCCCTTTCACACATGCTGTCTGATCAGGTCCGCCTGTCCGTTTTTCAAGTGGACCTGATCTGACACCCCATCCACCTCTGACGGATGTCAGTGATGACATGTCCGTTGACATCTGCCGCTGATCCGTTCCGGTCCGCCAAATCCAGATGGATGGAGACCCTATTTTCCATCCGTCTGGCTGATTGGATGGAATCAGATGAAAACAGACAGGTGGGTCCATTTTCATCCGATCTCCCATAGTGGATAGCAAGGCTCTGACAGTTCCGTCTCTGCAGGGTGAGCAGAGACAGACCTGTCACCCGCCTGCTCAGCAGGGATCAACGGATCGATCGCCGAGCAAGCAGAGTCCGTCAAAACGGAAACCCCCATGTGAAAGGGGCCAGGAGCATTACATTATGTTGAATGATGCTGAAAAGTACTGATTGGCTGCTGTGAGTTACTGAACTTTTTATGTTTCAATCAGCCTTTATTGAATCTTTTTTTTTTTGGCTTTGGTATTGTGGTATTGTAAAGCCGATTAAACCTACAGCAAGTGATATAAGCAGTTTAATCATGTAGGTTTATATGTTAATCACAGAAGATTCAGCAAAGAGTTTTATGAATATCCAATACACCTGAAAACTGTAATTTTCACAGAAGAAAACATTTATGTGCTAGGATATAAAACAGAAAAATGAAGCCCCGGTGGTTTTATCCAATGTATTATATCTACCATAAAAATGACTAGTACAAAATGGCTTCTCAATTCCCCTTGCCAGATGGTTGGAATCAATTATCAGTTCAAGCTTATGTACAATAGTTTAACAGCATTTTCCATCAAATTGATTATCCTGTCCTATTCCCTTGTGGTCTGCCCAACAAATTAATTCTATGTCTCTTCTCGTCCTGTAATTCAGCAAATGTCTTGTTTTTACTAATACACAGGCATGTGGCTGAAGCAATTTATTGCAAAAGCAATCTACATTGTTTGCTGTTTCCCGGTAATATCTACAGCACTCCTGCTCTATTGTTTTTTCCTTCAATTTGGTTTCTCATGAAGGTTCTCTAAGGGCCTCCCGGAGCACCAAGTAAAATCAGTTTTGAAATGGTAATGCTTTCAAAGAAACTAAAGTCACATAGGTATGTTAAAGTCATACATTCCATTTAGCTAATGCTGGGCAACCACCGCCAGGCTTGTTATCCAGGCTATGTAATGAATTGCAACTGTGCTTCCTTGTAGCTGCTTGTCACTGTAGTTGTTTGTACAACTTCTCTCTCTCCTGAGAGACAGACAAGACTCTACTGTTAGCATTGTTGTAGATACGTGGTCGGCACATTTACATGACTCAACAGCTAATGATCCCAGAATACCCCATCATGGCAACAAGATTCACCATGTAGCCATTTCCCCCCTTAGGGGTGGCTGGTAGTTGTGGTTCACCTTCAGGCTCTTGTTTTTGTTTGTTTTATTTAGGGGATTAACTTGGATGGGAAAAAGGGGTGACTGTGGGATGCCCCAAAGAATTGCTTTCCACAGGACCACCTATATACACAACCATATATACATCTCTATGTCCTCCAGCACTTCACTTGCAGACCGTTACTCCTCTCACTTCTCTCCAGCACTTCACTTGCAGACTGTTACAATTAATCAGACTCACTTAACTCCTTTCTCTTCACCGCAGCTAGCACATGGTGAGGCCTGCACTCAATCAGCAGGGCCTCTGGACCACCCATTACAGGCCAGGGTCAAGGACTCCTCAGGTGTAGCTTAGTACATTGGTGCTAGCTGAGCCTTTGAAGGACTACAACTTCCAGTCCATCCCTCTTCCAGGCCACACTGTCCTGCTTTCCTCTCAGTGACACTCCTTCCCCTGACTGGCTCCTGAGACCTCCACAGACTGTCCACTATTCCTCTCCCAGCCTGCTCCAGCCTTTCTCCTCCAGCTCCCAGGGTCTGTCACTCACCGACTCCAGTGGATACTTTAAAGTGTCCTCAGTAACACCTCTGCTGTTCTCCCTTGTGCTGCTCCAGGAATCAACTCCACTCCTGGCTACACCCAATTCTCTAGTCCTCAAGTTCACCCCCCCAGACTGGGGGCTCCCTCCCAGGTGAGGCCTTTACAGCACCTCTACATCTTTATCACTTCCACCCGAACTCTCCTCTCACCTGCTGGTATATCACTGTATTTAAGGAGGCCTGCCCCCTGCCACTCCAGATTGGGGATTGGTCAGGGCTCCTTAACATACACAGCAAGTGACACCTCCTCATCCATCCCCCCTTTTCAGCACTTTCTGGAACCAAGGGGAGGAGTAGCCAAGGGGTGTCCCTCCCTGAAATCTCCAGCCTACTCTGAGCCACTCCCCCGCCCAAATCAAATTATTCAGGCCTGCAATTTACGTCAGGCCTGACAAAATTTTGCCTCTGCTAACAAAAAGACCTCTACAAAAATGCCTACACTTTGGGGGCGCTACAACTATATTACCAAAAGTATTGGGGCACCTGCCTTAACATTAGCATTTTAGGATGTGGAGGGGGGGCAGACCCCGCCCTTCCTTTTTGACCCCTCCCACTTCACATAAGCCCCACCCCTTATGTTATATACACAGCATCACCAGATAAGGGTATATACAGCATATAGAGTATATAGAATCACCAGATAGGGGTATACATCATCACCAGATACAGTATATAGCATCACCATATAGGGGTATACATCATCACAAGATAGAGTTTATAGCATCACAAGATAGGGGTATACATCATCTCCAGATACAGTATATACCACCCCCTCCCCCACTGTGGGCTCGTGGCAGTGACAGCAGATCCCCCCCAGCAGATTTCCCCCCCCAGCAGATTCCCCCCCATCAAAGTCCCGCACTTACCCCATCTAGGAAGCAGAGTAGGCAGCGATATCTAGAGAGCGGGTGCGTGCTGTGTATCCCCCTCCTCCTCCTAGAAAGGCGTCCAATAGGATCGCCTGACTTCTCAGCCAATCGTGAAAGGGGTAACATACCCGTGCTTCCTGATTGGCGGGGGGGGGCGATTCAGTGTTAGAAAAGCATTATATTCAGAGCCATGCTCTGTGCCACTCTATTTTGAAGCCTATTAGGGCGTATGGCTCTAATCAGGTGCTTCAAAAAAACTCCCCTGCCAATATAATTCATGTAGCAGGTACCCTGAAGGGGCCGGCCCCATGAATAGGGGGTGGTTGCGGCTGCTATGGATAGATTCATGCTACGCATGAATCTATCCACTATGCATAGAGGAGGGTGGTGAGGATAGAGGGGGCAGTGCCCATGTGCCCTTAATGGACGGGCCGCCCCTGCTTTACACGCACATAAACTTTAATGACATCCCAGTCTTAGTCCGTAGGGTTCAATATTGAGTTGGCCCACCCTTTGCAGCTATAACTGCTTCAACTTTTCTGGGAAGGCTGTCCTCAAGGTTTAGGAGTGTCTATGGGAATGTTTGACCATTTTTCCAGAAGCGCATTTGTGAGGTCAGGCAATGATGTGGACAAGAAGGCCTGGCTCGCGTCTCCACTCCAATTCATCACATAGGTATTCTATTGGGTTGAGGTCAGGACTCTGTGCAGGCCAGCCCAAACTCGCTCATCCACAAGTATTGGGCCACCCCTCCAAATCATTTGGTGCAGGCCAGTCAAGTTCCTCCACCCCAAACTCACTCATCCATGTCTTTATGGACCTTGCTTTGTGAACTGGTGCGCAATCATGTTGGAACAGGAAGGGGCCATCCCAAAACTGTTCCCACAAAATTGGGAGCATGAAATTGTCCAAAATGTCTTGGTATGCTGATGCCTTAAGAGTTCCCTTCACTGGAACTAAGGGGCCAAGCTCAACCCCGTAAAAGCAATCCCACACCATAATCCCCCCTCCACAAAATGATTTGGACCAGTGTAAAAAGCAAGGTCCATGTAAATGTGCAGATCATGTATCTAAAACAAGTCAGAACCGTACCCAATTGCCCACTGTGGCCTTTTAACTGGGTATAAGTGCAATATGAGGGAAGGACTTCCCAATCACATGACTAATGGCTCTGTATCATAACTAGAGACCAGGACCTGTCAGCAACATCTTATTCACTACGCTAGGAGTGCACAGTAAGCGTGAGTTCAGCACAGAAACCTCAGCCACCATGAATGTATATGTGTGCTGCATGGGCATTAAGACTATCCCTCCCTGCTGCTGCACATGTGTGTTACGTGGTTGGCAAGAGTTTTTTTTACAAATGACATACTTTATTCGTGAAGAGTCTTTGTTTAAAAAAGCGATCATAGCATATTGTACAGGCATACAGTGGAATATGTTACATGAGTACCAACAGCTGCGGAGAGAAAGCATATAACAGTACATACAATTGCAAAACAATAACGTATCCCCTATCAACGAACCTAAGATGAGATACCGTTTTGTAGAGCACATTATCTATTCCCTGGCCACATAATATAGCTAGTTCACTGCGGTGCAACTGGGGCCTTGTCCAGCCAAGCATTCCAATTTTTACCATATTTGGCTGTGTAACCTCTTTGAGCATATATCACTTTTTTATGAGGCAGGACTGCATTTATCGCAGCTATCCAACTCTGAAAAGGGCCCTTAGCCAGGTGCGAGCTACCACCATTCTGGCCATAAACAGTGCTTCCTGTAAAAATATATGATGAAATTTGTTAGGGATGGGAGCAGGAAACACTCCCAAGATACACTGCCTAGGGCAGAGCGTGAGAGGGGATCCCATTTCATCATGCATAAAATTCACTATTTGGATCCAATATCCCTGAATAACAGGACATGACCAGAGGAGATGAATGAAGGTACCATCAGACTCCCCTCATCTAGAACACTGCGGGCTGCGGTCAGATCTCTACTTAGCCATGCGCAAGGGGGTCAGGTAGGCCCGGTGTACAATATACAGTTGAGTGAGGTGATCAGACACCCTAGGAGAGACCCTTTTACAGGAGTCCAACACCTCCTCCCACTCCTCGTCTTCCAGCTCCCCCACATCTCTGACCCAACGCTCCTTCAGTTTATATGCTAATGCCATAGCGGATGGAGTAAGAAGACTAAGGTAAAATATAGATGCACGTTTTTTAGTTACCACTATGAGCCAGGAATTACTGAATTGGGCTTGGAGAGCATGGCGGAGCTGAAGATCTCAATAATGCATAGAGTTTGGAAGGTCGAAGTGAGTTTTGAGTTGCATCTGATACTGCTAAGAGTTCCGTCAAGCAGGGATTGTTCCATAATGGCGTGTAAGTGTACATAGGTGGTGCCCTGATCCTACGCCACACCAAGTCCCATATTTTATAGTGATGATATAGCAATCCTTTATGATCCTCCCTGGGCCATGAATCTCCTAGGTCCCTTAGGATGAGCTAAAGTGGATGTGTGACAACTCGGATATGAGAGGAACAGACTAAGGCTAAATATCTTTCCCTGTCCCCTTTATCCAAATGAAAAAAGTAGGACAATTGTGCTGCAAAATAATATGAATTGAAATCCGGGAGAGCCACACCCCCCCAAGTTAGTGGGGTTATTAAGTGCTTGCCAGGACAATTTGTGGCGAGAACCCCCCCCCCCCCCACACACACACACACACACACAAATGTATTAAGGAGAGCTTCCAGGGATTTAAAGGCTCTTAACTGTAAGTATGTTGGAGCGTGCCATAAAATATACAGGATCTTGGGTAACAGAACCATTTTTATTAACACGGCCCACAACACCCAAGGGCAGTCTGGACCAGGCCTGCATTTTTTTATTTTTTTTGCCTGCATTTTAGATTTAATCATCGCATACAGGCGTTCTAGGTTGAGTCTAATATAATCTTTGAGGGACCGGGTAACTGTCACCCCTAGATACCGGATGGAGCTAACTCTAGCCAGGGGTAGGGAGGCTTGCATCGCTGTGGGGGCCCCAATGTCTAATGATAGAACTTGGGACTTATCCCAATTAATTTTGAGACCAGAATAGCATCCAAACTGTTTGAATACATCTATTGCTGTATGTAGGGAAGAGCCTGCATCCTCTAAGTAGAGGAGCATATCATCAGCGTAAAGACTTTTTTCTCCTTCATCTGCCCAACGGAGAGACCCCTGATTCCTGGGTGTGCCCGAAGCTTAGCAGCCAAAGGCTCCACTGTGAGGGCATACAGCATAGGGGACAGGGGATATCCCTGGCGCGTATCCCTGGCCAAGGAGAAAACCTCAGAGACGCTACCATTGACCAAGATCCTGGCTTCTGGTGACTGATAAAGGAGCCATTGCCACTTTATAAATTTAGGACCAGATCCAAACTGAGTCAGAGAGACCCACAGATATTCCCACTCCACCGAGTTGAAGGCCTTGGCAGCATCAAAGGACACTACTATTCTGGAACCAATCTGGTCATGCCGGCCCTGTAAATTCATAAATAACCTCCGCAGATTAAATGCAGTGTTTTTGGCCGGTATGAAGGCAATCTGGTCAGAATGAATTAAGCTTTGAACTTTGTTCAACCTTATCGCCAGGACCTTGGCCAATATTTTCACATCCAACTAAAGGAGAGAAATTGGGTGGTACGATTCAGGAAGTTTGGGATCTTTCCTTGGTTTGGGTATGAGTATGATCAAAGCCTCCCCCATAGACCTGGGGAGAAGTTCAGATTCAAAAATATGTGAAAAAACTTCACACAGGTTAGGGACAATGAACTTGTTGAAACAGGTGTAGAACTCTAGGGGGAGTCCGTCTGAGCCCGGAGCCTTAGAGGGGGTCAGGAGAGCCATGGCCTCCTCAATGCCATCAGTAGTAATGGGCGCTTCTAACATTTCAAACTGGGTACTCTCCAGGGAAGGAAGCGTAACATCAGAGAGAAATTCAGTCAAGTCCGCCAAGGAGTGGTTGGTATTTGAAGAGTAAAGGTCAGCATAGAATGAACGGAATTCCCATACAACTTCGTCAGAATCATGGATAATTAGCCCTGTCTTAGAACAAAGCGGTATAACTGTGGGTGGTTTATGATCTAAATGGGCCAGGTAAGCCAGCAAACGTCCTGCTCGTTCCCCTTGCTCATATATTCTCTGTTTAACATAAAAAAATTGCTGACCTGTCTTTTCAAGGTGGAGATTATTAACCACCCGGGCCTGCATATGAACCTGTGCTGCCAGATCCGGCGAAGGGTTGTTTTTAAAAGAACATTCTACTTCTTGTAAACGCTCCTCTGTAAGGCGAAATGCCTGTTTAGAGGAGCGTCTGTATCTAGCTATTCTGTGTGACAGGATAATATGGGCATGGGATCTTAAGGTGTCCCAGACAACTCCCAATGAACCTGAACCCTGATTCTCCCTAAAGAAATGATTCCATTCAGCCGCCAGTCCCTCAACATCAGGAAGGACTGTCAGCCAAAAGGGGTTGAGTCTCCACATAAACGAAGACTGAGAGGAGTGCAACCGCAACTCCACCCAGTAGGGTGCATGGTCAGACAATACTCTGGGACTAAACCCTGCATCGCTGGGAGCTGGCAACAGAGTCTGGGAGATTATAATCAGGTCTTTTCGGGACATGGTGTTATATGACGCCGAGAAACACGAAAATGTCCTGTTCCCAGGGCGCAGATGTCTCCAGGTGTCAACAAGTGCAAATTCGGTCAGCAATCTCCCAAATCTCATTGGTGTGGGTGATGGGAGAGGAGATTGCAAGGAGGTTAGTCTGTCTAGGCAGGGGTCAATAACTGTGTTAAAGTCACCTAGCCACACAGCTGGAATGGATGGAAATTTAGACATGAACGCCAGACCTTCTGTCAAGACATTAAATTGAAATGGGGGGGAGGGGGTATATAGTATTCCAGCAACAACAACTCAACCCCATTTAGCCTAGCATGCAAAAAAAAAAAAATCTGCCCTGTGGGTCGGACTGCAACATCAAAACAGAGAAATGAGTAGTCTTGGCAACCAGAATTGCAATACCCCAGGAGTTAGACGTAAACAGGGCCTGATACACCCATCCCACCCATGGCTTTTTAAGGGTTAGTTGTAATTGGCCCATGAGGTGCATTTCAACCAACACAGAGACATCAGCCCGCTGTGTTTTAGGATAGGAGAGGGCGGCATTACGTTTGGGCTTGGCCAGGAGGCGGCAGACGTTCCACATCAAGAATTTCAAGGGAGCCATGGAAGCATGCAATGGTCTGAAGTGTGTCTAACCCGCACCAGTAAATGAGGATAAGAAATTCTAACAACACCATTTATAGAGTGAGCTATGTAGTGGCCTTCAGAGCTCAAAGCAGCAAGTACCGTGTATGTCAGAAGCATAGGCAGTAATAACATGTACGTTTGTATAAATCTCTTGCAGTTGCCACCCACTAGTTGAGCAGTCCAGTTCACCTGTACACTCTTCTCTAAAGCAGTTTGTATAGACATTAGCGTCAAATAGTAACAAAACATTAAGCAGACTTGAACATGAACACTGACATGACTGGGAGCGGGCTGACACGATTAGCAAACAGAAACGTGACAGTACTCCCAGCCAAGCCAGGGAAACCATACTTGAATTTCAGTAAAAACAGTCAAAAAAATAAAAAAAACTTAAAACATAACACGGGAGCAAAATGGTAGTTCCATGGAGCCCAGTGTACATCTCGGAGCTAGGGGGGCGAACTCTTGCTGAAGAACACACAACCGCGCAGGGAACATAGTCTCTTGTGTAAAGTCTATGTCGCACCACACACAGGGAAAGCATGTTGGTAAGCAGGGCCCTGAGGTGTCTCAAACACTGGGAGGTGAACCCGGGGAGCAGCTTGATAAGGTAAAAAAGTCAGTGGCATTTAGAAAAGAAAACCGGGGGGGGTTGGAATGGGGAAAGGAGAGGGGAAAATCTTAGTCCCATAACTGTTCTCTTCTGCCATAGGTGACTCAGGGGGGTGTATAGAGGGGCCCGAAAAGGCATAAGTATATATACAGTTAGCGATGTGTCCATCTGAATTAGGGGACAAAATTATTATGAATTGTCAATGCAGGAGGAAAGTAAGAAGGGGGGGACCCAAGCTCAAGAACAAAACTCACATATGGAGATCCGGAGCAGCAGTCCAACACAGAAGAGGGGTATCTTGGACACATAGCAATAATCAAGCATCTCCCAAGTCGGGTGCGTTACGGTGTTCCAATCACGTGAGGACCTCCTCAGGTTTTTCGAAGAGGTATGCCTTGTCCTCACCGATGACCCAGAGTCTGGCAGGAAACAGCATAGCATAGGCAATATGGCTCCATATCCTCCTGCTTTTGCTGGACCGCATGGAGTTGGTGTTGAAGCTGTTCTGTGGAGGTGTGCAGTGTATGAATGTCATCCTCCATCTGCCTAATCCAGGCCTCCGTTTCAGTGAACCGCTCTCAATTTCTGCAGGTCCTGGCGAATTAAAGAAATGTCCACCTTTACCTCTTCTATCTTGCAGGTCAACGTGCTGTTGCAGTCCGAGATAGCTTCAAGGACCTTGGTGGTGTCGGCGCTCCCGGCTGGTCTGTGGAGGAAGGCGCCATCTTCCCCCTGGGCCTCCTTCTTCCTGAGCAGGAATTTATCCAGCTTGGCAATAGTGTCCGCTTTTGTTGTTTTCGGCGGAGCAGCAGAGGGGAAAGGGGCCATCCCTGTCTGGTGCCTCTGCCTAATGTAAAAAAGTTGGAGGAGCAGCCCGGAAGTTTAATGCAAGTCTTGGGGTGGTGGCATAGAGCTCTAAAACCCTGCAAAAAGGCACCCTGGAACCCAAATTTGTGAAGGATTGATTCTAAGTATGGCTAAGTAACGCTATCAAATGCCTTGTGAATATCTAGGCTTAGCAGCAGGGCTTTACGGGAATTTGAATCAGCATCTTGTATGATGTTGGTGGCAAGGCGGATGTTATCTGTGATTTGTCTGAAGAATATAAATCCCGCCTGGTCTGGGGATATTAAATTTGGGATAATAGCGGAAAGTCTATTAGCTAGTAGGCATCCAAACATTTTACAAGTCATTATTAAGGACTGAAATCGGTCGGTAGTTTTTAGGTAGGGTGTGTGTTCCTTGCTTGGCTTTGGAATTAGAAACATGTTCGCCATCAGCATGTCATCTGGAAAGGCATTACCCTTCAATAAGTGACTAAAAAGTTTTTTTAAGTGGGGGGACCAATTGGGCTGTGAATTCTTTGTAGTATAAAGAGGAGAAGCCACTTGGGCCAGGGGCTTTTGAAGATTTCAAAAATTGTATTATTTGTATAACTTCTGTCTCTGAACATGGGGTGTTTAGGTCCTTCAACTGTTCCACTGTCAGGGTTGGGAGGGACAACTCATCCAGCCACGCCAGAGGCTCTGGGCCGGGCAGGAGGGGGGGCTCCTTAGTAGATCCTGATAGAATTTTGAAAAGATTTCAAGTACCTCCGAAGGGTGGGAGACTATATCACCTCTAGCATTCCTCAACTTGTATGTATGGGGGGTTGGATAGTGCTATTTAGTAGAGTTGAGCGGACACCTGGATGTTCGGGTTCGACAGGTTCGGCCGAACTTCGCGAAAAAGTCCGGGTTCGGTACCGAACTTGACCCCGGATCCCGAACCCCATTGAAGTCAATGGGGACCCAAACTTTTCAGCACAAAAATGGCTGTAAAAAAATCCTGGCAAGTGCTAGAGGGCTGCAAAAGCAGTAGGCGATGATTATAGAGCAATAATCTGTCCCTTACAGCAACAGCAGGAACCTGACCCTATAGGAGTAGACAATGATTTTAGAACAATAATCTGTCCCTTACAGCAACAGCAGGAACCTGACCCTATAGGAGTAGGCGATGATTTTAGAACAATAATCTGTCCCTTACAGCAACAGCAGGAACCTGACCCTATAGGAGTAGACAATGATTTTAGAACAATAATCTGTCCCTTACAGCAACAGCAGGAACCTGACCCTATAGGAGTAGGCAATGATTTTAGAACAATAATCTGTCCCTTACAGCAACAGCAGGAACCTGACCCTATAGGAGTAGGCGATGATTTTAGAACAATAATCTGTCCCTTACAGCAACAGCAGGAACCTGACCCTATAGGAGTAAGCGATGATTTTAGAACAA
>BLSH010034227.1:63442-107306 GCA_018402905.1 Glandirana rugosa
CGTTTATAGAGCGACTCGCGGGGTGTCTAAACCCACAAGTGACTTACCCGCTTGTTCGCTACAATCCCGGTTTGAAAACGAACCGAGAATAAACGTCACACCTTTCTTCGTCGCTTCTTTCCACACTGCAAATAAGAGCCAAGCAAAAGTTTGGCCCTAACATCGCTTGTTCGCCCATTCAGTGAACACCCAAATCTGTGGGGCGCTCAGCGAGATATTTGCCCGCTGAGCACCCCACAATGCACTGCGCACTGCGCAGTGCATTCTAAGCCCTCATTGGGCAAAACTTTGCCAGGAAGCCGGCCGATGCGTCCTTAACAACGGATGAGTCATCAGCTGTCCCCGCTGACAGCTGAATGAAAAAAAAAAATAGAGAAATGTGAAAAAAATAGCGAGGCTCTTTGGGTCTGGTATAGATTTTAAGGGGAACCCCATGCCAAAATTAAAAACAAGAAAAGGCGTGGGGTCCCCACAAATTCCATACCAGACTCTTATCTGAGCATGCAGCCAGGCAAGTCAGGAAAGGGGGGGGCAAGTGGGCGCACCTCTCCTGAACCATTCCAGGCCACATGCACTCAACACTTTTTTGGTGAATGGGTAGGGGCGTGATGATATCATGTGTGAAACACACACGAAGTAATGATATCAAGCACAAGACGCACGAAGCAAGGCTGACTCAATTTTGGAAAGGGGTGCTACTTAAATGGCTGCTAAGTTTTTATTTGCTCTTTTTTAACACTGTCAGTCCTTGGGCTAAACTCCTCACACCCCCCTCCCTTCCTGGCCAGATCGACTTCAAAGGGGCCATTTGGTCTGGGTATCTGACCAGTCAAAGAGAGAGGCCTGTCTGTTTATTTTAACAGTATTAGAACAGCGATAAACCAAACCCTAAATCACCCATCAGTCATAATTCCAGCTAGGGACCTAACATAGTGATAAAATGTACATATTTGAATGTAGAATTTCAGCCCGGATTATTCAAATATAAACATCACCCTTTTTTGAACATAAGAAGGGACAGAACTAGTGTATTCCTTCCCCAGGGTCCCCGAATGTTGCAACACATTCATGTGTGGACTTAATTAAAAGCCCTCAATGTGCTGAGATTGAATTTCTTACTGTGAGATTTGCCAGGTGGCCCAATCATGAAATATGGTTTTTCATACACAACGTGTGGAGTAGGGAGATGGTTTCCACGGGCCGCCCTGGACATTGTCTAAGAAGCCGTCCACTCATGTGAGTGGTCAGGGGCATACGGCCCCACCCCTTGTCAACCAGAGAAAAGGGGATTGCTAAGATCAATTTCCAGTTGTAAATTTTCAATCAATAAAACAACATCAGAGAACCAGAAAATCATCTTCGAAACACTGATTAGGCACGGGCATTTCAAAAGCAAGTATTGTTTATTCAGTTTCTTTGTTGCTGTAATTTTCTCTCATTGTTTTGATAATCTTGTTTTATTTTTCTGTAAATATTTTACTACACCTAAAACGTGACCTTTTCATTATTAAACCTTATTTGGAAAAGTGTTAATTTTGTCCCTAAAGCTCTTAATGCAATTATCACAAATCTGTTCTTTTGAAGAGCGCTACTTTTTTTAAAATAACGCATCTGAATATACCTGTCTGCGGTGACAGCGTGTGTTACAGGTGGTTATCCTAAAATACTGGTATTGCTAAAATTCTGAGTTCCTCTCGCTTGGTTCCAAAAGTAGAGGTGGTGGCAGAGAATGGGATAATTGTTTGAATTAGCCCGGTAACAATCGCTCTCAGGCAGCTGGCATTTAGACGGTGGTCCCTCAAACTGGTAAATCTTTGTGCTGAGAGCAGCTGAGAGTGGCATGGTTACGTTTGTGACAAGCGCAGTGTTAGATCAGGGGGGTCCTCAGACATCCGTCGGTGAGGAGGGCAGCGATTTGATACCCGCGTTCATCACAAGCGCCCCCCTTCTGAACCATTCCAGGCCACATACACTCAACACTTTTTTGGTGAATAGGTAGGGGTACTATGTACTCCATACTCATTCACACGAGGGGGCGGGATCTGGGGGCCCCCTTCTTAAATACCAATAAGCCCCCTGCCCACAGACCCCCACAACCACAGCCCAGGGTTGTCAGGAGGAGGCCCTTGTCCCAAGATGCTTTGGGGTGGGTGAGCAGGGGGGCAGCACCCCCTCTGCCCCAAAGCAACCCCTCATGTTGAGGGCATGTGGCCTGGTATAGTCCAGGAGGGGGGGCACTCGCTCGTCCCCCCCGCCTTTCCTGACCTGCAGGGCTGCTTGCTCAGATAAAGGTCTGGTATGGATTTTGGGAGGCACCCCCATGCTGTTTTTTTTTTAAATGTTTGTATTGTCGGCAATTTAAATGTAATTTCTACTGATGCAACCAGGTATACATCCACAGATATAGTATACTCTACTGATGCAAGTAGGTACACATCCACAGATACAATATACTCTACTCATGCAACCAGGTACACATCCTCAGATATAGTATACTCTACTGATGCAACCTGGTACACATCCTCAAATATAGTATACTCTACTGATGCAACCAGGTACACATCCACAGATACAGTATACTCTACTGATGCAACTAGGTACAATTCCACAGATAATAAATATACTGTGACACAACCAGATAAATGTAAAATGGATTCTTATTGATGGTTAAAGACAAGGCAAGCAATACTAGAGAACAGTAAGGGGGGTGTGTATGGTCACATTTTTTAAAGAGCACAGTAAAAAACAATAGACTGAAAGCCTGTCGGTGGTTTATTAAAAACCCCCGATAATAGAATCTCAATGAGTCCCTTTACAAGCAAAATGGGATGAGTGGGAGCTGCGTTGGAGGATAGAGGACAATCCAAGGAAAAATTATACTGGTGAGCATTTATGGAGGTATTTATCCATGAAAGCTTACACAGAGGTGAAGTAACACTTCAATTGATATAAGAACAGTTGCACAGCTGAAATAGCTTCTTTGTTGGCAGCAGAGACTTGCCAATCTGGGGAATCACACATAAAGATTAAAAACAGTACGGGTATCTGCCCATCAGTGGCATCTGTCCAGGCATGTTACAATGCATTAATCACTTGGACAGGTTCATGGTTCCTTGATTGGGTGTCATGTTGAAATGTGGGAAATCCAGCCAGGTCTGAGAGATAGTCTACTAGAGTACGAATATTGCAACCGACACACATTTACATCATTTTTTAGCAAAAAAAACAAAACAAAAAAATAATACTAACATGGAAAGTGCTACACAACATTATGCATATGTATATATAAAAAATGCTACCCTGATAATTAATTTTTTACTCCTTTCCGTGCATATACACATACAGTTCAACATCCCTTCAACAAATAAGCAGCAAAAAAAATGATCATTTAAATGAGTAATACATTCATTAAAAGTTATTAGTGGCTGCACTGTTGCTTACTGAACATAGGAGATTGAGCATTCAGCATGGGCACCATTCAGAGAACACTTTCCATTTTCTGAGTGCAAAAGTGGAGATTTACTAAAACTGGAGCACCCATAATCTATTGCAGTTGTGCATGGTAGCCAATCAGCTACTAACTTCAGCTTGTTAATTTAAAGTGGAGCTCCACAAAAAAGGGAAAGCTCCGCTTGTTCGCACCCTCCACTGCCACATTTGGCACTTTTTGGGGGGGAGCAGGTATCTGGTTTTGACAGGTACCCGCTCCCGCTTCCGGGTAAGATCGCCGCATGGGGATCTACAACATATATACGCCCCCCCCCCCCCGCTGCCTTATGGAACCTTTGTGTGTCCCAGAAGACAGAGGGAACCATTCAGAAAGTGCATTATTGAAGGCTTCACTACTGGTTTCTCTTACTTGCAATGCCGTATCAGCTTAGGGTGCTGACATCGTGGGATCCCTGGACAGGTATGGGTCTTTTTTATTAAAAGTCAGCAGCTACAGTATTTGTAGCTGCTGACTTTTCATTTTTTTTTTTTTTTCAGACAGAGCTCTGCTTTAAGTTTTGACAATAAAACCTGGAAGCTGAATGGTTTCTATGCAGAACTGCACCAGATTTTGCATGCTCCAGTTTTGGTAAGTTGCCCCCAAAGTGTCCTCTGATTAGATGAGGTGGAGATCGTGAAGTCCCTGCCCTGCCTCTCCAACTCATCCAATCAGAGAGCACTTTGCATTTATTGAGAACATGGAAAGTGTTACCTCAATAGCACCCATGCCAAGCAAGCAACCCAATGTGTTCACAATGCAACAGGGCCCAGAATCTAGTAGAGATCACTGTAGTAAAGGTGCTTACTACAGTGATTTCCAGCTTTCACAGGGATCTCACAGGTGTGGTATTTATATTGGTCAGAACTGGGCCAATGTACCTATGTAAAAATTGCCATACCTGGAGGTTGTGTGGACACTGAAGACTCCTTACGCACTATAATAGAATACTTGGTTTGAAGGAATTGTGATTATTGCATTAGAGATGGATATAAGCTACAGAGAGGTTGGGAGTGCAGAGATGTTTGAGACCACAAATGTACCTACAGGGTTTATGAGGCCCAAGAGACGAATGGGTGGTGTGCTATTCATTCTCAATGATGTTTGTTGAATTTTCAAGCCAGGGATACAACCTACAGGCATAAGGTCAGGATAGGCAAATCAAGAGGAGGAGGAAAGTACGTGAGTTTCCTGCATTTTCCTGAATATGTTTTGGTTCAAATGCAAATTCAACTAATTTTGATCTACAATACTAAGGTATCAAAAAATAAGAATAAGTTAAAAAAAGTTGTATCAGGTGGCGCAATTTTCATTGGAAGGATACAGATGGAACACAAAGGGGCCCCTGGAGAGAGAGGAAACACATGCGATCAGATATACGGATAGGGGGTGTGGGGGTTAGCTCAATGGGGATCAGCTTCCCTGGGAAAAAGGTAGTCCAGATGGCAGGTTTTCTTAAAATCTGACTTGTAGCCATGGATATTTAAAGGGTTGCACAAAAATCAAACAAACAAAACAGAAAATAAATCCTTGCCATCCTGGCACTAACTAAACATTTCAGGTTCCTAACTCACAGGTCAAGGGCTTCTCCCAGTCACCCACAAAAAAACAAATATAATGCAAATCTTTTTCTTTCTCTCACAAAACACACTTCACACCAGTAGCTCTCCCAGGTTTGGCTTCCTAAGTCCCAGGCTAAGAGCAATCTCTTGCTCCAGTCCTGCTTTATTTATACCACCTACTGGTGGCCACTAGTGGACTGCAATATTTGGCCTGGAACCAAAACTGCCAAGGTGGCCCGGAAAACCTGGCACGAATTCCACCTTAGTTTCCTGAATATGAATGCATGCGAGGTGATACATAGCTTCCATCCATCACCTCGCCTTTTATAATGTCACAGGGGATATGACCCAAGAGTTTAGGAGAACAATCTCTGGCGCTACAGTGGAAGGTGCTTGTGAAAATAATATGGAAAAGAACTGCCAAACTTCTGTGGTGTAGCAACTACTAGAGAAGGATTTCCAGCCACAATATGGCCCCGGCCCCATGAACCACAGATTTCAAATCTATCAGCCCCAGAACTGGAGTGGTTTACACTTGACCACAATGTATCCATGTGTGGAAATCTTCTGTTCATATGTCAGTTTCCTCTAGAAATTATTTCACAGTTGCTATAGGCTCTTTAGAATCTTGTCCACCTCCTGGGTTTCATTTGAGTAAATGACATAATTAACTTGTATGCGTTTGAAAGGATTAATTCTCCTCTGAAACAGGATCATTGGGGAGCCATTTGTTACACAGGAACCAATAATAATGAAGGAAAGAAATCAATAACCCATTTGCTCACCAATGTGTTATTAGTCCCTTTAAACAGAAACGACTTTATTATCAAAATGGTGTGTAATTTGTACTGGCTTGAAAGCTGAGCTTTTAGGTGAAACTTTTTATTTCCTTTCTTTCTCCTCCATTTACCTATATAACTTGGAAACAGTTAAGCAAGTATTACCATCAATTCTTACCTGCCCCAGATTTGTAGATGCTGGGCTAGGGGGAGAATTTTAAAACATAGAAACATAGAAAAGTGACAGCAGAAAAAGACTGAGTAGTCCATCGAGTCTGCCCCTTTTTTTTTTCACATCAACCTTGTTGTCTGACTATAGATTTATGCTTATCCCAAGCATGTTTGAATCCATTTACTGTTGACTGTCTCACAACCTCTGTTGGTAGTTTATTCCAATCATCAACCACCCTTTCAGTAAAATATTACTTTCTAAGATTAGTTTTGAACTTCCCTCCAGTTAGTTTGAGGTCATGCCCCTGTGTTATTTTGCTTAGCTTTAATCACACAGTCAACCCTATTGTATTATTTTATTTTTTCAGTCCTAACTATATTACATAAATAAAGAACATAAAGGAATTAAAACCGCTATTAATTTGCCATGATAGTTGGATTTGCCAATTTGCCAAAGGGTTGGATCCTTTGTCAATGGGGACAACTTTGTCAACTCTCCAAAGGGGACATCTGTTCCTATGACCCTAAGATTGGAATTCTGTTCTTTATGGAGTGTTTTCCTGTGATTGTCGTTTGCACCTCTAGGGCAGGAAATAAACAGAAATCTCTCCAGTTGGACACAGGCCCCTAAAAATAACCTGATAGGGGGTTTAACCCTTCCCTGGAAAAAGTTTTGGCTTTACAAATACTTTAAGATAAAGTGGAAGTTAATGAAAGATCATGTTCTTGTTCCTGTTCATTGATTAGTGATAACATGACCAATCCATTTCTTCCTTCTCTACATCCTCCAACTGCTACACTCTGGCAGTTGATAATAAAGGAACATATGAACATCAGATGTTTGCATTGTTCATCACAGCAATTCAGAATTATTTAATTGCGTGAAAGATGGATAAATAGATAAACCAGACCCATATTTTTTCTTGATATTAACAAACTGAGTTACAACACTGACAATTAGACATTTAGATGAAATGATTTCAATCATAACAAGCTTATAGCTCACTTAGTTATTATTATCATAATTAGAAAAGCACCAGAGAAACAATTATTTCATTAAGGCACCATATGCAGACAATTTTCAATAAGCATAGTGTTTAGTTAATGTATTCCTTATGGGATTGTAAAACACTTGGATTTGTATTTTGAGCAGGAGGTAAGGAGATTCAGGAAAACATGTTGAAAGCAGCCCAAAGCTCCATCTACTGGCTGTAAATAAGAATAAAAAATATTCTTATCCAATATTTCATATGTATTTTTCATACGATTTTTTTTTTTGGAAAAGTTGTATTGTACAGCCCTGCTCATAACAAATAATTGAAGAAAATGTATGTCACACATTAAATCAATCCACTGTGTTAGCAATAAGTGACAAAAACCTCTTCAGAAGAAATAGGCCAAAAGGTCAGAGTAGGCAGCAGGAAAAAAGCTTAAACCAAAGCAGTCTGATTCATAGACAAGGGCAACCATGGTCAAGCCATACCAGGCAATCAAAGCCAGGTACACTGTTATAGCCTGGCAAGTCATCTTTCAGATCCTTCTGATCAGGACCCAATTTAAACCTACTGATAGAAGCCAGATGTGCAGCTGCAGCATGATCATGCCACAGTGCTGAATATTGTATGGTAGATGGGGCTGTGTTCATCTAAACGTAGCAGGTTTGAACACTTTAGTAAGGTTGAAAGAGGTGCAATATGTAGAAAACCCCTGCACACATGTTTATTTAAAATAAAAAATATATATATAAAATGATATACTCACATTAAAGGGTACACAAGTTCTGTGCACAAGGATAAAAACTCATCTAGAGAATTGTAGAAGTATAGGAAAGAAAGGAAAAAAAGAGAAAGCGGCCTGAATATTAACGGGATGGCAGCCTCCCTGGCAGCATGACCATTGGTTTGATTTGCTACTTATTGTCGACAGTAAGTCCTGGCTGTCTGTGCTGCAGCCAAACTCAGCATTTCCTATTAGAACGATGCCAGCCAGCTGTAACTATATCCATGCTGGGCACCCCTCTTTTTTCTCTTCTAAGGTTGAACTAAGGTTCCCTTCAGCTAGTATGAGGTGACCCCAGAGGCTCTGCCTGCCTTCTTGTGGTGGTCCTCTCCATTAGTTTGGGTTTCTTCCTGGGAGGTGGCTTATATGTTTTTATGCGGTATTACTCTGTGATCCTGTGTATGAGGCATTGAAAACATAGTTACATAGTTGGTGAGGTTGAAAAAAGACGCAAGTCCAACTTGTGTGCTTTTATGTTAATAGTACATTGTATATCCCTGTATGTTGTGATCCTTTAGGTGCCCCTCTAATAGTTTTTTGAAGTTATCGATGCTCCACGCTGAAACCACTGCTTGTGGAAGAGAATTCCACATCCTTACCACTCTTAGGCCCCTTTCACACTGAGACCGCCCGAGCTTCATCGGTAAACCGCCGCTAATTTAGCGGCGATCTACCGCTGTAATAGCAGTGCTATGGCGCCGCTATTCAAGCGGCAGCACAGCACCTTTAACCCCCCCCCCCCCAAAGTGCCGGCTCCCGGAGCGGTGTACATTCAGTCTAATGGCAGGGGTGGTGGAGGAGCTCCCCACATTCCTGAAAAATCATGCTTGCATGATTTTCTTCAGCGCCACGCTAATGCAATGCCTCAGTCAGAAAGCATCCATTGAGATGCATGAAAATAATTTTTAAAGCGTTATTGCAGCGGTAATTTTAGCGCTATACCGCTGTAATAATGCCCCAGTGTGAAAGGGGTCTCACAGTAAAGAACCCTCCATGCAGTTTAAGGTTAAACCACTTCTCTTCTAATTTTAGTGAATGGCCGCGTGTTTTTAAATTCCCTTGTGCAGAAAAGTTTTATCCCTATTGTGGGACACCAGTTTGGTATTTGTACATTGACATCATCTCCCCTCTCAAGCGTCTCTTTTCCAGAGAGAATAAGTTCAATGCTTGCAGTCTTTCCCCATAGCTGAGATCCTCCAGTTCCTTTATTAGCTGTGTTGCCCTTCTCTGGACCCTCTCCAGTTCCAGAACATCCCTCCTGAGGACTGGTGCCCAGAACTGGACTGTCATACTCCAGGTGCAGCAGGACCAGAGTCTTGTGGGAGAATTATTGTTTTATCTCTGGAGTTGATCCCTTTTTAATGCATGTCAATATTCTGTTGGCTTTGCTTGCAGCTGCCTGGCATTGCATGCCATTGCTGAGCCTGTCATCCACTAAGACCCCCAGGTCCTTCTCCATCCTAGATTCCCCCAGAGGTTCTCCAACTAGCGAGTAGATTGCATTCATATTTTTGGCACCCAAATGCATTATTTTACATTTTTTTACTTTCAAAGATTTTTATTTTCAATTCAGAGACAATAGAGAAAGATACCACATGGCATAGTACAAAAGATTTACAGTCACTCGTATAACACATATAAAACATCAGTATAACATGTGACCTTTTTGATTCCCTGGCTCTCTAGTCATCTGCTTCTGACTTTTTCAAGCTCTGAGTACTCTTTGGAGAAACTTAATATGAGGGCAATATTAGTAGGCAAAACTCCCCCATCTCCCGGCACCCCGAAATGGGAGCAGGCTGTGCCCAGAGAGGGGGGAACCCGTTCAATCTCCCGAAATTGCGATTTCAACTTGCAACTAGCCCCCTTGGATAGATTATGGGATCAAAAAGGAGGTAAGTAACCTGCTATAAACATATCACTAATCTACTGATTGTATGTCAGCTAACGCATAGTGATATCCAGAACACAGCGTTAACAGAGATATCAAACCGAGAGAAAAGAAGATAGAGAGAGAGACAAAAAAGAAAAGACAAGAGAGTAAAAGAGCAGGAAAGCACCTAATGTCTGCCTGTTTCCGCTTCGTTCATGGGCCGTGACAGACCCGGTATAAAAGAAATGCCTATGTAAGCCGCCCAGGGTTCCCAGATATCTTCAAACTTCTTAGTTGTATCCGATAAAATGCTCGCTAATTTCTCTTACGACATGATCCAGGATACTTTCTGTATGGTGGCTGCAAATGAGACCTTTGGTTGTTTCCATGGCTTTGCAATAGTAAGCTTGGCCCCGAGTAGGATGAAGTGTACTAACCTCCTATTTGGTTTGGATAGATTTGGAACGTAAGCATTAAGAAGAACTATCTTGGGGGACCTTGAGACCCGGGTGTTGGTCAGCCTTTCGATGAGATTAAACATTTTCCTCCAGATCTGACGTATCCTCGGGCACTCCCACCAAATATGTGGCATAGAGCCCAATAGTGAGCAACCTCTAAAACATTGAGGGTCCACTAAGGGATATATGTGGGCCAGTTTAGCTGGGGTAAGGTACCACCTAGTGATAACCTTAACACTAGCTTCCATAAGGGTTTTGTTCAGGATACCTCGGAAAGATTTAGCAAAAGATCCATACCAGGTCTCCAAGTCCCACTAGAATTGAAAATCAACCTCCCAAAGGTTCATGTAAGAGGATTTCGTGGATGGAGAGGTGAGAGATGTGTAGACTACTGAGATGCCCCCCTTTGCTCCATGGTTTGGGCACACCAAAGCTCATATGCTGTGATTTCGGGTGGATGAGGTTTTTCTTTCCAAATTTGCTGGAGAAAATGTGAGATTTGTTGGAACCTGAACCTTTCGGAATCCGGAAGGTCAAGTTTGCTTGTACAGTGGCTCAGAGATATGGGACCCGTGAATGAGAAAAAATGCCCTATACGGTACAGCCCCTTGTCCAGCCACCACTTAAATGCTAAAATGTCTAACCCTGGAGGGAAATCTGTGTTGTGAAATATATGCACTAAGGGTTTCAAAGGTGAAATTAGCTAGTGGGGGTTCCGTAGGGACTCCCAGAGGGCAAACGAGTGTGACAACGTCGGGGAAAGAATTGGGGGTCTCTTTTTCAGAGGAAGCCATAGATATGATATAATACTGGACTGCCTGCCTCTCTATCTGGATACAGTCCATGGGAAGTTGTGCTAGTCTTGCTGCTTGGTAATATTTATGAAGAACTGGGAGTCCCAGGCCCCCCTTTTTCCTGTGACAGTATAGACTGGATTGAGGTATTTTACATTTTTCAACATTAAACCTCATTTGCCATATAATTGCCCACCCCATTAATTTGTTTAGATCTTGTTGCAAGGTTTCCACATCCTGCGTAGAAGTTATTGCCCTGCTTAGCTTAGTATACTATTTATCTCAACCTCCAGATAGTTTATGAATAAGTTAAAAAGGATTGGTCCCAGGACAGAACCCTGGGGGGAACCCACTTTCAACACCAGACCATTCTGAGTATTCCCCATTGATCAACACCCTCTGTATTCCCCCCCTGTAGCCAGTTTTCGATCCATGTACTCACCCTTTGGTCCATGCCGACAGACCTTAGTTTGTACAGTAAACGTTTATGGGAAACTGTATCGAATGCCTTTGCAAAATGCAGACACACCATGCAGGCCTTCCTTTATCTAGATGGCAGCTCACCTCCTCATAGAAGGTTAATAGATTGGTCTGGCAAGAACGATTCTTCATGAATCCATGCTGATTCCTGCTAATAATATTGTTTTTTTACTTGTGTATAGTCCCTAATCCCCTCCAAGAGCTTGCAAACTATTGATGTTATGCTAACTGGTTTGTAGTTCCCAGGGATATATCTTGGCCGTTTTGTAAATATTGGCGCTACATTGGCTTTTCTCCAAGTATGGCAATCACTTGACTGAGCTCCTTGAGGACCCTTGGGTGCAAGCCATCTGGTCCCGGTGACTTATTAATGTTAAATTTTTCAAGTCTATTTATAATTCTATCCTCTGTTAGCCATGAGGGTGCTTCCTGTGACGTGTTATGAGGATAAACATTGCAGATTTGGTTACTGAAACCCCCAGTTTCCCTCTTGAAGACTGAGGAGAAGAATAAATTCAAAACCTTCGCCATTTCTGCGTCTTTTGTAACCAGATTCCCTTTATCATCCTTTATGGGACCATTATGTTCTGACCTCCCTTTCTTACTATTTATATACTTAAAGAATTTATTGGGGTTTTTTACTCTCCTCTGCTATGTGCCTTTTGAGTTTTATTTTATCCCATTTAATATCTTCTAGGCAAGGAGCACAGTTTAGGGAACACAGTTTGAATATTCTTGTACCTCCTTTATGAGTGTAGAGCCCTCTACCATAGGTAGGTGCTTAGGAGTAGATTTTTGAGGAGAGTAGGTACAATTTAGTCAGGCTGACTGAGAGTCAGGCCTGATTGTTTTGTTTCTGGGCAGGGGAGTGGCACAGGGAGGACTGGAGACTGCAGGAAGCAACACCCCCCCCCCCCCTTGGTTACTCCTCCCCTCTTCTTCAGAAAGTTCTGGAAAAGGAGATGGGAAGAGGAGGTGAGGCTTTCTGATGTATGTTAAGGAGCCCTGACCAATCCTCAACTTGGATTGGCAGGGGGCAGGCCTCCTTAATATTGTAATTTGCCCAGTAGGGGGGCGAGAAGTTTGGGTGGAAGGGACAGAGATGGAGTAGTATGGAGGCTGTCAGGGCCTGGGGGAGCCCCTAGTCTGGCGGGGTGACCTTGGCCTGGGAGAGCTTGGGTGCAGCCAGGAGGAGAGAGAGATCCTGGAAGAAAGGCACAAGGGTGAGCAGAAGAGGACAGCAGGAATGAGAACACTACCAGAGAGATCTCTGGGAGGAACTACAAGTAACAGTGAGTGACACAGCCAAAGGGAGTGGGATGCACAAGACAGATTGGGAGGAAGACAGGCTGGAGAAGGTGCAGGAGGAGATTGGGGCCTGGTGACATGGACAGTGTGTGGATGAGCTGGGAGTTGTAGTCCACCGTTGGCTAGCTAGCACCAACTAACAGACTTTGCTACACAAAGGGAATCTCAACCCCATATTCATAAAGGGTGGTCCGGAGGCCTGATGAATTTACATCAGGTCTCACATCTGCTAGCTAGGCCGTGCAAGTTTGTTTGGAGGCATGGTAAATTTCCTTCCAAGCCTCATCAGTGAGAAGCAAGAAGTATGCAGGAGAGAGGAACTAGGAGTTATCAGAGAAGCAAAAAGTGTGCTGAGTGAAGTTGGAGAAGTGTATATACTGGAGAGTGTATATAGTGGTCCCCTGTACAGAACTGTTTGATCTTTGGGCATCCCATAACTACCCCAAACCCCATCCAAGTTTAAACCTCAAATAAAAACAACAAAAACAAAGAGCAAGCCTGTTTTCTGATTCCAGATGCCAGTAGGAGTGTGATTGAGAGCAGTAGTGAACAGGTGAACCACATCAACCAGCCACCCTTAAGGGGGCCATTGGCTACATGAGCATCCCTGAAGGAAAAGTCAAAATCCTATTTTCAAAACGTGTCAGTTGTCTCAATAGATTAATTGACTTTGGTCAAGGTTTTGGCAACCAACACTATTATGTTGCCTATGTACTATCTTTAAGCTGTTAGCTTTTTACCTCTTTTTGATATGCAATAAAGTAACATTTTTATGCATATTGTTTTTTGAGTCTCTACTGTCTGTTGTGCTGATAAAAGTCCTTTCCTAGGAGTGGCAGCCCATGCATTAGGGGCACACGGCACCTCCCCACCTATCCATGCATCCGGCCTCCTGATCTACATACAGGTAATCCAGATGCATGGATTCTAATCGGGGGGTGTTTTTTTGAAGCATGTGATTAGAGCCAGAGGCTCTAACAGGCTTAAAAAAAGGGTGGGCTCCAGGCGCACTGCGTCCGAAGCCCATCCAGTTGTGTGACGATAACGAATGAATATTCATTATCGGCACACTGATCCTCCTCAGGAAGTGGGTTTGAGACTCGTCACCCAATTGGCTGAAAGGACTAGCAGGAGGAGAGAAGAGATGCATGGCAGAAGCTGCCGTGATCTAGGAGAGGACACAGGAGCCGCTGCTTGACCCACGGCTCCCCACCCGTCACCCGCTGCCTGACCCACAGCTTGGCGCTGTCACCCACTGCCTAATAGGCTTGTGCAATTCGTTTAGTTCCGAATTTCGTTTTTACCGAATCATGCAAAATTCTGCAATTCGGACGAATTCCGAATTTCCGAATTCTCCCAAATTTTTGTTTTTCCAATTCGAAAATTTGGAAATTTACGGTAATTCGTCAATTTCGGTAATTCGGAAATTTGCTGTAAGTCGTCAATTGAGGTAATTGAGGTAATTTGCGGTAATTCGGAAATTTGGAAATTCTGCAATCGGAACAGCCGAAAATCTGAAATTCAAAAATTTGAGAATAACAAAGAACATTTGAAATAATAACTAACTAATAAATAACTTAAATGATATGTATTGGTATTTCCTTGAAAATATGGCTGTTAGTGATAAATTTCATATTTAAGTTCACTAACAGCCACATTTTCAAGGGAATTCAAATACCTTTAATTTAATAGTTATTTATTATTATTTCAAATGTTCTTTCTTATTTCAGAATTTCGGAAATTCTGAAATAAGAAAGAACATTTGAAATAATGATAAAATATGAAATGAATCACTGACAGCCATATTTTCAAGGAAATTCCAATAAATATAATTTAATAGTTATTTATTAGTTAGTTATTATTTCAAATGTTCTTTTTTATTTTTGAATTTTCAGATTTCCGAATTTTCAGATTTTGAATTTTCAGCTGTTCCAATTACCAAATTACCGCAAATTTCCGAATTACCGCAATTACCACAATTGCCGAATTACCGCAAATTTTTGAATGACCGCAATTGCCGAATTACCGAATTTGCCGAATTACCATGAATTTCCAAATTTTTTAAATTTCCGAATTCCCGAAACAATAAAAAAAAACAAAAAAACGATAACAAACAAAATTTTCAGCCATGCACAAATCTACTGCCTGAGCCACAACTCACAGCTGTCAACTGCTGCCTGACACGCAGCCTGCCACCCGTCACCCGCCAGCTAGATGGGGGTAAGTGCCAGACAGACAGGCAGACAGCGATCGGGCAGGCAGGGTGCTTGGTAAGTGCCGCCGGGGGGGTGGGAGGGGTGGTTGTTTGCCACCCCCCAATAAAAACCCACTAGCCACCACTGCTTTCAAGTGGAGGGTGTTCTTGTCTACGGCAGTTGTAAAGTACAGCCAGCATTTTGTGAAATGCAGCCTGTTATTGAAAAGTCCTCAAGCTATTTAATTCTGCAGTTTTGGGGTATCCCATGCTCTCTTTCCCCATCCCAGTTCATTGTTCTCAACAAAAACACAAAAAGAAACTCCCTAGACCAGTGATGGCAAACCTTGGCACCTCAAATTTTTTTTGGAACTACATTTCTCATAATGTTCAAATACACCGCAGAGTGCATGAGCATCATGAGAAATGTAGTTCCAAAACATCTGGGGTGTCAAGGTTCACCATCATTGCCCTAGACTGCTCTGTGGAGCCAGTGGAAAAATGCAGGAAATGCTGTGTACCTAGCTGTGTGGGAAAAAGGTCCAAACGTCCAGTGGCACTTTAGGGGGTGCACTACATATATATTTGAGCTGTGTATTTAGTTTGCTGCCCATAGTTTGTAAAGAAGGATAGATTTATACTGGCTACAGAAGAGCCGGTCTTCAAGGAAATCCCTATAATTGTTGAACAATGAACATCCCTTACAGAAATGATCATAAATGGAAGAACAATAGTACATTATTTTACATTCTTAAGAAGCTATTGTGAGCTTGTAGGCATTGTTTCTGTTCAACTTCACCTTCACTATATTAGTAACACATTGAAAAATAATTTCAAAGATTCACTCTTATTTCTGCCAGCTCTCAATAATCAAATAATACTCAAAATACTAAAAGAACATTGCAATTATTGTTTGGTTCTTTGAATATTCAATAGTGGGATTGTCCTACAAGGTGGACGCTCTGGTGGAACGCAGTGAGTAGGTGCTGATTTCACATATAGCACATTTCTTTGTAACAGCTGAGACAAGGAGTATAGATTGTGTTCCCTCAGCATTGGCTGTCTTAATGAGAGATAGTCCTACACTTGGGGATTGCTTGACGCTATTGATAGACCTGATGGAAGGTTTTAAATGTTACTTCAAACCAATGTGATGGGGTTGTTTGGAGGCAGCTAAATGGACACATTTCTGCATTTCTTGGTGTTGATATTGATTTCTAAAAGTCAAATAGTACTTTCTCAACCTTAAAGTTGATTAACACTTTCAGAACAACATACTGTAGTCCCACTCAAGAGAATATATTGGATGATACAGCCCCTTTTGCCATAATGATGCCATTTTGGTTGCTAGCAGATGATATCGCTGCTTTTTTCATTCTCATCTTTCAAAGATACACTTTAGTCAAACATGAAGATTCCTAATTTTCGGCTTGATTTATGTAGGTGGGGCGTAAAATGCATCTGTGCACAATTGTAAATATCCAACCATGCTCCGAAGAAGTTAGGGATTAGTCCCCACCCTCTGTTTGTCTGATAGAAAGTGACAGGAATTCGCAAATTTACAGTTGTTATCATAACAGAAACAAAGAAGAAATCCTAAAATGGAGATGCCTGTTCCAGATTTCCCAAAACTTTAAAAAGATCATTTACCATCATTTCTGTGTCTCAGTGGCAGGAAATAATGGAAAATCTCCCCAATGGGACACAGAAAGCAAATAAAGGGTTTTAACCATTTTTAGTAATTGCAAAAAAAAAATAATAATTGCAGGTATTTATGGCCCCTTTCAAACTTATGCGACTTGGGCTGTGACTTGGGACTGCAAAGTAGCATGACAATTCGTTCCCCATGATTTCCAATGAGTGCCGTTCATATCTGTAAGACTTTAAGTTGCGCCGACTTCAAAGTAGTCCCTGCATTACTCTGGCCCAACTTTGATGCAACTTGAGGTCCATAGACTTCAATGTTAAACCCTCAAAGTCGCATGCAAATCGCACCTCAATAATATAGATGCGATTTCTGTTCTATTTCTGTACGACTTTGTAATATGTTTTCATTGTGCCACATTTGCAACAAAGTCGGACCAAAGTCGTACTGATCCCAAATCGCGTCAAAAGTGTGGTAAAATGGCGGCAAAATCGATGCAAAAAAAATTGTGCCAAAATTGCGGTAAAATTGCATCGCACAAGTATGAAAGGGGGCTATTTATGTGTTGCTATGGCTATTTTGGTGATTTTTATAGCATAGATATGTGAATTGTTACATTTTAGACCAAATATGGTTTAGAAGCTAAGATTCCCCTATTGATAGGCTAATAAACATGTTGGACTGGTTTGTAAAGCTCAGGACAGGAAATATTGCTACAGGAAATGATGCTACAAGTAGTAGGGGGAGGAAAAAGGACTTAAACAAGTTATGTGTTGAAAGACACATAAATAAGTGGTTTACAGGACTCTGAGAAGGAAGGAGCAATAGTAAGACTCCTTCAAATCAAGGCCCAAGATAAATAAATGCTTAGTATACTTATTGCATACATTGTACATGCTTATTTGTTAGGAAGTAATAATTTGGACAATACTGCGCTACCTATAGTACAAAACGCATAGCAGCCAGCACGACAATAATAACCAAAAATTGTATCCAAGACAGGAAAAAAACAATGCGGCGCTACTATTATTCAAAGTCCAAAGTAGAATTTTAAATCAGTGGTAAACCACCCTAAAATTAAAGTACACAGTGTAGTCCAGTGTATAATTCAGTACTTCAGTGCATAATAAAGCATATAATTCGGTGACTTCCACCCACATGCAATGTTAACAACCACCACCAGGAACAATGGATGGGTACTCTTACCAGAGAGCAATTAGAATCAAGCGTGTCACAACTCAACTCAAGTTGTCATCAGGGAGATTCTTCACACAAGTAACAAGTAACATGCTGTGCTTATCGTTCATGTCATACATGTAAGTGCAATACCTCTTCTCAATAAAATATCAGTTAAACAGTATTACGCTATGTAGGTTTGTTTTCTGCTTGAGGTACTCTGTCTCTACATTTGGTTCCTTATCGGGTCATCGATGTGGGATTACTCTACCTGGAAAGTGTTTGATGCCTATCTAATGTTAAGAAGCCCTCTGATGACAGTTATTACTGAGTTTTTATACACCTGGTTCCAATTACCCTCTACTGGGAGGGTTACTTGTGTGAAGAATCTCCCTGATGACAACTGGAGTTGAGTTGTGACACGCTTGATTCTAATTGCTCTCTGGTAAGAGTACCCATCCATTGTTCCTGGTGGTGGTGGTTAACATCGCATGTGGGTGGAAGTCACCGAATTATATGCTTTATTATGCACTGAAGTACTGAATTATACACTGGACTACACTATGTACTTTAGTTTTACTGTGGTTTACCACTGATTTAAGATTCTACTTTGGACTTTGAATAATAGTAGCGCCGCATTGTTTTTTTCCTTATTTGTTAGGAAGGATTGATATTGTGTACATGTTCTAGGCATATTCGAAATATTTGTCAGTCTTGTATTATATTGCTATACTTGTAATTGTTTTTTGTACAGCATTTGTTTAGTAAAAGCACATTAATATGCTACAGAGGTTTCTATGCTTCCTTGCAAAGTGACCTTAATAGACGCAAAGCAAAACAATATGGCGTCAACAATTTACACAGTGCCTTACATAATGTACATTTGTATCATACCTGCCATCAAGGCATTTACCACCCAAGGTCCCTATCTCACGTACAAATATGCTCACACATAGGGCCAATTTGGAAAGGAGCCAACAAACCAACCAGCGTGTCTTTGGAGAGTACCATTTGACATTAGATCCAGTTATTTTCAATGAGATTGGCTAATAGTTTCATGTCTATGAACAACCTCACTTGTAAATATTGACAGGTTTGAAAATCCGATCATATAGTGTCTCTTCATCAAGCCACAGCTATTATCACGATCCTGTGTTCTTGAAACAACTTAATATCGTGTAACACAGTTCATGTTTCATAAATCTTCACAGAGTCATGTTGATTATGACTGAATTGTCCATAAGGGAGATCAGGAGAGACTTCTCTTAACCACCTTCAAACATATACAGATGAAATGCCTCATCAGTATGGCATAAATGCTTGAGTGTAAATGTAAAGACCACCGACTCTTTACAGTTGCATACAACACTTTTTTTTCTCTTTTTTTCCTTTTGTGTGTGTATATATATATATACTATGTTATCAAAAGTATTGAGACAGCTGCCTTTATGCGGACATGGACTTAAATGGCATCCCAGTCTGTAGGGTTCAATATTGAGTTGGCCCACCCTTTGCAGCTATAACAGCTTCATTCTTCTGGGAAGAGGGTTCAATATTGAACCCTACGGACTGGGATGCCATTAAAGTTCATGTGCGCAAAAGGCATCCCAATACTTTTGACAATAAAGTGTATACTGTATATATATATATATATATTTCAACTCACTGGAGCATCTATGTAAATTATAGGTTACCTCAAATGTTTAATGTGATTTTTTTTTAATCCATAATACTTCAATTATTTAAATTGTTTGGGATAGGAAGGTCACCACGTGCATATGGAAAAATGTTGTTTTTTGAGCTCCCCAATTTACTGGTGTGCGAGGGAGGTTCAGCCACTCAAAATGGGTAGGAATACCTGCTTATGAAGCCAAGAGATATATGTAGGCCTTGAACAAGTACCCTCCTCTGGACCACAGTGTCCCTTGAGTGATCCCTTGGGGACACAACCAGTATATTACAGTTAAAGGCTCTTTTTATACCCACCACCATAAACCTTGGATCCTTCATCTACCTACCTTAGATGGACATACGTCCATGCATGGTGGGTCAATACAGACTTTATCCCTGGGAAGTTTAGGTCCATATTCTGACCAATTATAGGATCACCGTTCCATGTACTGATTCTCTACTTGCTATAAAAATGCTGTCATGTGGATATACACTATATACTTAGTATGGGTGCAATTTATAGTTATAATTATGTGAGTAAGGTGGATGTATGTTTTTAGGTGTATGTGTAGAAATATGTTATGATGCCATTTTAAAGTTTACATATTCACAGTTTTCATATAAGCAATTAAATGATCATTCTACTTACCCCAGTGAGTTGATGCATATATTGATTTATCTTTTCAGAGGTGGTTGAGCCAAATCAGGTTTTTATTCTATTAAGTTTTTTCATCCACCATTTACTGTAGATACCAACTTGCAATGGTATCCTCCTCAGCCCATCTCAGCTTTAAAGTGGTAGTAAACCCTCCTATCATTTTCAGCCAAGGAAGCTGCCATCTTTGCCTCTGTTTAATCTAAAAGTGCCATGATGCTGCGCATGTGATCAGCTAGCCATTGGATGGTTTGACAGTTTGGTTTAGAGCACAACCAATGGGAGTGTTACATTTCCGGCACGTGCCGGAAATGTGACTGGTTTTTAACCTGTTATATGCATGGGTTTACTACCGCTTTAAAGATAACCCTCCCAACCTCCCATCTCTGATTTAACCACCTCCCTACTGGCACTATATACATACATCCTGGTAAGGAGGTGGTTATGCCAGGCTACAACCAAGTGATCCCGGTGTCATTTTTTTCAGCCAGTGATTCTGCTTCATGTAAAAGTATTCCTGAGTGGCTGGGCAGCCGCTGCAATACTTTTACAGGTGGCCGATGGGGGTCCCACCCTCCTCCTGCCACCGATGCTATTACCGGGCTCTTCCGAGTGGTTGGAAAGCCCGGGAGTGAAGCGACCAGCGGCATCCATGTCCAGCCTCACATTGAGAGTTACTGAAGCTGGTCCTCCCACTGTGTGATGTCAGAACCGGCAAGTGCTGACTATTTAATAATTTCTGGTTTTGTCTCTTTGTTTGTTTGTTGCTTTGCGGCCAGTGAAGCAGCCAATCAGATCGATCTGTGTCTGATCGGCTGCACTGGAGCCCAAAGGAGAGATAGGAGGGTCTAATAGACCCCTCATCTCTCCATAAAGAGTACCTGTCATTGCTACTGCTGTCAAAAGAGATGTTTACATTCCCTTTGACAGCAATAAAAGTAATCAAAACATATTTTTTTCAAAAAACACTGTAAAAATAAATAAAATAAAATATATAATAATAAAAAAAAAATGTTTAAAGTGCCCCCGTCACCCCGTGCTCACACGCAGGGGAGAGCACAGATGTCGGCCCCGCACACATATGTAAACAGTGAACGCACCACACATGTGAGGTACCATCGCAATCGTCAGAGCGAGAGCAATAATTCTAGCACTATACCTTCTCTGTAAATCTAAACTGGTAACCTGCAAAGCGTCACCTATGGATAATTTAAATTACCATAGTTTGTCACCAGTCCATGAGCGCGCACAATTTTGAAGCGTGAAATGTTAGGTATCTATTTACTCAGCGTAACATTATCTTTCACATTATACAAAAAATGGGCTAACTTTACTCTTTTGTTTTTTTAACTCATCAAAGTGTATTTAAAAAAAAATGCATTTGAAAGACCGCAGCGCAAATACTATGTGACATAAAATATTGCACCAACCGCCATTTTATTCTCGAGGGTCTCTGCTTAAAAAAATATATAATAGTTTGGGGGCTCTAAGTAATTTTCTAGAAAAAAATATTTTTACATGTATATGAGAAATGTCAGAATTGGCCCAGTATTGAGGTAGTTAAAGATAACCCCCCGGCCACCCTCTAATTAATTGTTGTTAAAATCGAAATGCCCCATTTACTTACCTAAAGCCACAGTCATATGACTTCATATTGGCTGTCCAGGGTTCTCTTAGGATCCTTAAGAGGAGTAACATCATTGCAAAAGGAATGGAAGGTACCAGCTGACAAGGGAACATCTGCAGTGTGGGATTACTGGTGCCATGGCAAGGGACCTGGAGGGAGAACTTAGGTAGTTTAACTTTCTTTCCCAGGTAAATACCAAAAAACCTTGCAGGATGAATTAGAGGTCAGCTTTAATGCACGTTGGATACATCAAATGCTGTCCAATGCTCAAAAACTGGTTTTGAAATGTAATATCTACCTTTCAGATAATTATCTATTTTCTTCTCCTCAAATCAGATATACTGTAAGGTGCATATACACATTATATTAGCCATGGCATTAAGGTCCTTCATAAAAGCTGAACCTCCATCAAGCAGTGAGATACATCAATCAGAAACCAACTACATCAAAGGGTTTCACCTTAAAACGTCTTATTTCAATGTAATGTACTTTGCAAATGTGTCCATTTAAACTGCATTATATCTCTTCATCTAACATAAACATAACTTATCTCAGCCCTTTCTTGAACATTCTTTTGGACAAGGTAGATGCACACATATGCAGTGAAACCTTGCCTGTGCTCTGTTCTAAGTTCAGGCATATTTTGTGTTAGTCTTTTACATGAGAGAGATCCTCAGGCCTCATACACGCAAACGTTTTTTGACGCCATCGTTTTTTTGGCGCTTTTTTGCAGCTCTCCATGTTAGTCAATGGCTCCATAAAAATGCAGACATTTTTTAGCTGTAGAGGGCGTCAGCGTTAGTGAGCTGAGACTAGAACCCACGGCCAGCGCGTTCTGAGTCTGTAATGTTTTGGCGGTTTTTGACGCCGATGCCGCAAAACGCTCGCTAACGCCCACTAACGCCGTACTGGTGCGTTTTTAACGCTAACATTTTTAGATTGAAAAATAGAAGAGGATTTAAAAAAAAAAAAAAAGGCCTATTGATGCCGACGCTCACTAACGCTCATTAACGCCGATGCAAAACGTCGGAAAAAAACGACAATTTTTCCCTGACGTCGGACCCGACGTTTTGCTTATTTTTATAACATACGCCCGTGTGTATGAGGCCTAAATGTTACAAAAAAAAACAAAAAGTCCCAGGGCAGGGTGCGGAGTCTTGACCTGTGCAAACAGGAAGAAGGTTGAGCAACTCTCAGTGTCATGCAATCTGGAGAAGAAGTGGCACCACATCGCTGGATCGGTAACTCTTCCTGGACAGCATAAGATGGGCAATAAGTATAGAAGCCAGAATTGCTTTTTTGTTTGTACCAGTTGTGGGTGAGCCATCTGTTTATTTTTTTGGCTGAGCTGGAATTGGGCTTTAAAACGTAAAACTAAAAGAAAGCTCTGCCACTAATGCCCACATATCTACAGTCAGGTCCATAAATATTGGGACATCAACACAATTCTAATCTTTTTGGCTCTATACACCACCACAATGGATTTGAAGTGAAACAAACAAGATGTGCTTTAACTGCAGACTTTCAGCTTTAATTTGAGGGTATTTACATCCAAATCAGGTGAACGGTGTAGGAATTACAACAATTTGTATATGTGCCTCACACTTTTTAAGGGACCAAAAGTAATGGGACAGATTAACAATCATAAATCAAACTTTCACTTTTTAATACTTGGTTGCAAATCCTTTGCAGTCAATTACAGCCTGAAGTCTGGAACGCATAGACATCACCAGATGCTGGGTTTCACCCTGGTGATTCTCTGCCAGGCCTCTACTGCAACTGTCTTCAGTTCCTGCTTGTTCTTGAGGCATTTTCCCTTCAGTTTTGTCTTCAGCAATTGAAATGCATGCTCAATCGGATTCAGGTCAGGTGATTGACTTGGCCATTGCATAACATTCCACTTCTTTCCCTTAAAAAACTCTAGTTGCTTTCGCAGTATGCTTTGGGTCATTGTCCATCTGCACTGTGAAGCGCCATCCAATGAGTTCTGAAGCATTTGGCTGAATATGAGCAGATAATATTGCCCGAAACACTTCAGAATTCATCCCGCTGCTTTTGTCAGTCACATCATCAATAAATACAAGAGAACCAGTTCCATTGGCAGCCATACATGCCCATGCCATGCCACTACCACCACCATGCTTCATTGATGAGGTGGTATGCTTTGGATCATGAGCAGTTCCTTTTCTTCTCCATACTCTTCTCTTCCCATCACTCTGGTACAAGTTGATCTTGGTCTCATCTGTCCATAGGATGTTGTTCCAGAACCGTGAAGGCTTTTTTAGATGTTGTTTGGCAAACTCTAATCTGACCTTCCTGTTTTTGAGGCTCACCAATGGTTTACATCTTGTGGTGAACCCTCTGTATTCACTCTGGTGAAGTCTTCTCTTGATTGTTGACTTTGACACACATACACCTACCTCCTGGAGAGTGTTCTTGATCTGGCCAACTGTTGTGAAGGGTGTTTTCTTCACCAGGGAAAGAATTCTTTGGTCATCCATCACAGTTGTTTTCTGTGGTCTTCTGGGTCTTTTGGTGTTGCTGAGCTCATTGGTGCGTTCTTTCTTTTTAAGGATGTTCCAAACAGTTGATTTGGCCACACCTAATGTTTTTGCTATCTCTTTGATGGGTTTATTTTGTTTTTTTCTCAGCCTAATGATGGCTTGCTTCACTGATAGTGACAGCTCTTTGGATCTCATATTGAGAGTTGACAGCAACAGATTCCAAATACAAATAGCACACTTGAAATGAACTCTGGACCTTTTATGTGCTCCTTGTAAATGGGATAATGAGGCAATAACACACACCTGGCCATGGAACAGCTGAGCAGCCAATTGTCCCATTACTTTCGGTCCCTTAAAAAGTGGGAGGCACAAATACAAACTTGTAATTGCTACACCGTTCATCTGATTTGGATGTAAATACCCTCAAATTAAAGCTGAAAGTCTGCAGTTAAAGCACATTTTGTTCGTTTCATTTCAAATCCATTGTGGTGGTGTATAGAGCCAAAAAGATTAGAATTGTGTTGATGTCCCGATATTTATGGACCTGACTGTATATAAAGGGTAATCATAAAAATAAGAATACATATGATTACAACAACAATCCATAGACCATTCACAGAAAATTATCAAATGGCCAACTTTTGTACCTCTTTCAAGTAACCTATTCATATTTACACTCACTGGCCTCTTTGTTAGGCACACCTTGCTAGTACCGGGTTGGACTACCTTTTTCCTTCAGAACTGCCTTCATTCTTCGTGGAATAGGTTCAGCAAGGTGTTGGAAACATTCTTCAGAGATTTTGGTAGCATCACGCAGTTGCTGCAGATTTGTCAGCTGCACGTCCATGATGCCAATCTCCCATTCCACCACATCCCAAAGGTGCTCTGTTGGACTGAGATCTGGTGACTGTGGAGGCCTTTGGAGTACAGTGATCTCATTGTCATGTTCAGGAAACCAGTGGTGAGATGATTTGAGCTTTGTAACATGGTTCATTATCCTGCTGGAAGGAGCCATTATAAGATGGGTAAATATACAACAAACTACACAGTAACCCATCTGTACACTCACAAACAATCTGGGCTGGGAGGATAAGAGGTCCAGGGGTATAGTCCAAAGATGTGGCACAGTTTGGGAAAAGATGAATACCAGTCCTTAGTGGCAGCACGCTGGAAAGAGCAAGGAGGGATTCTGATAGAAAATAGGAGAAAAGAGCAGTGCCTCTAAGTGCAGTATTTAAAATAATTTAATGGATAACTAGAACATATACACTCACAATGGTGGGTAGTTCACAAGCAAAAATGGTGAGCAGTTCATCCACAGTGTCCGGATGAATGACTCCAGGGGACCGCTGTACCGCTACAGACGCGGTCACACTAGTGGCTCCTAGAACCACCAGCACTGTAGACTGAGAGGAAACTAGTCTCTACAGCCAGGAGCAGGATGTTGGCGTCACTTCTGGCAAAACAACCAGCAGGATTGGCGCGCGTGTGTAAGGGCAAATATATACTCAACCAGTATAATGATATGGGTGGAAGATGATAAGGCAACAAGTGGAACCGGAAGTGGGTATGGAGCGGATCACTGTGCCCAGCAGAACCCGAAAAACAAAATACTAAAAGTCTAGAAACATATATATATACACTGACATGTCTGTAAATGCCTGGGATAAAAGATGCAAAATCACATTTATATTTGTATACACCCCCAGGAGCACTATAGATAATATTTAGAAATATATAAAATATAATGAATGAAGTAAAATTAAAATAGAAAATAAAAATTAGAAAATGATAAAAATTATGCATTTTGTTTTTCGGGCTCTGCTGGGCACAATGATCCGCTCCATACTCACTTCTGGTTCCATTTGTTGCCTTATCATCTTCCACCCATATCATTATACTGGTTGAGTATATATTTGCCCTTACACATCATGGCTCCAGCTGAGCCTGACAAAGGACCACGAATGGTCCTAACGCGCGCCAATCCAGCTGGTTGTTTTGCCGGAAGTGATGCCAACATCCTGCTCCTGGCTGTAGAGACTAGTTTCCTCTCAGTCTACAGTGCTGGTGGTACTAGGAGCCACTAGTGTGACCGCGTCTGTAGCGGTACAGCGGTCCCCTGGAATCCTTCACCCGGATACTGCGGATGAACCGATCATCATTTTTGCCTGTGAACTACCCACCATTGTGAGTGTATATGTGCTAGTTATCCATTAAATGATTTTAAATATTGCACTTAGAGGCGCTGCTCTTTTCTCCTATTATAAGATGGGTACACTGTAGTCATAAAGGGATGGACATGGTCAACGCTGTGGCGTTTAAACTATGCTCAGTTGATACTAAGGGGCCCAAAGTGTGCGAAGAAAATATCCCCCACACCATTACAACACCACCAGCACCAGTCTGAACCATTGATACAAGGCAGGATGGAACCATGCTGTCATGTTGTTTAACCAAATTCTGACCCTACCATCTGAATATAGCAGCTGAAATCGAACCTCACGTTTTTCCGTTCTTCTATTGTCCAATTTTGGTGAGCTTGTGCGTATTGTAGCCTCGGTTTCCTGTTCTTAGCTGACAGGATTGGCACCCGGTGTGGTCTTCTGCTGCTGTAGCCCACCTGCTTCAAGGTTCGATGTGTTGTGTGTTCAGAGATGGTATTCTGCATAGCTTGGTTGTAACAGGTGGCTATTTGGGTTACTGTTGCCTTTTTATCAATTCAAACCAGTCTATCCATTCTCCTTTGACATCAACAAGGCATTTTCGTCCACACAACGGTCGCTCACTGGATATTTTCTCTTTTTCGGACCAATCTCTGTAAACCTGAGAGATGGTTGTGTGTGAAAATACCAGTAGATCCCATTAAAGACATTCATTCACCTTAAAAGTCCCTTTGTTTTTGAATGGAAAGTTTTGGTCTTTAAAGCGGAGTTCCACTCAAAAGTGGAACTTACGCTTATCTGTCTCTTCCCCTCCTCCACTGCCACATTTGGCACCTTTCAAGGGGGAGGGGGAAACGGGTACCTAGCTTGGTTGTAACAGGTGGCTATTTGGGTTACCGTTGCCTTTTTATCAATTCAAACCAGTCTATCCATTCTCCTTTGACATCAACAAGGCAATTTCATTCACACAACGGTCGCTCACTGGATATTTTCTCTTTTTCGGACCATTCTCTGTAAACCTGAGAGATGGTTGTGTGTGAAAATACCAGTAGATCCCATTAAAGAAATTCATTCACCTTAAAAGTCCCTTTGTTTTTGAATGGACAGTTTTGGTCTTTAAAGCGGAGTTCCACTCAAAAGTGGAACTTACGCTTATCTGTCTCTTCCCCTCCTCCACTGCCACATTTGGCACCTTTCAAGGGGGAGGGGGAAATGGGTACCTGTTTTTGACAGGTTTCCTGTTCTTAGCTGACAGGATTGGCACCCGGTGTGGTCTTCTGCTGCTGTAGCCCACCTGCTTCAAGGTTCGATGTGTTGTGTGTTCAGAGATGGTATTCTGCATAGCTTGGTTGTAACAGGTGGCTATTTGGGTTACTGTTGCCTTTTTATCAATTCAAACCAGTCTATCCATTCTCCTTTGACATCAACAAGGCATTTTCGTCCACACAGCGGTCGCTCACTGGATATTTTCTCTTTTTCGGACCATTCTCTGTAAACCTGAGAGATGGTTGTGTGTGAAAATACCAGTAGATCCCATTAAAGACATTCATTCGCCTTAAAAGTCCCTTTGTTTTTGAATGGACAGTTTTGGTCTTTAAAGCGGAGTTCCACTCAAAAGTGGAACTTACGCTTATCTGTCTCTTCCCCTCCTCCACTGCCACATTTGGCACCTTTCAAGGGGGAGGGGGAAACGGGTACCTGTTTTTGACAGGTACAGTTCCCCACTTCCGGGAGACGCATGCATGCGCAGCAGGGAACCTGCAGTATTTGTAGCCTCTAACTTTTCATTTTTCCCGGGGGGGGGGGGGGCTGGACCTCCTCTTTAAAACGTAAAAATATATACCTGATGCTAGGTCCATTTTCCATTTTAGGGCACACTGGTCTCTTGACAGGAGAAAATCAGTGTTATAAACTTACCTAGGCTGCGTTTTTTCAAACCAGTTTAGGAGAGTTTAGCAGTGTTTGGGCATTTATTTCTTTCATTGGCTAGAATTTTGATTTATTCTGGCTATTGAAATAAATAAACGCTGAAGAGCTAAACGCTAAAGCATTTACATGCGTTCAGCAGCTAGGAGAGGTAAATTTAGTCAGGCCTGACTGTGATGTGCAGGCCTCATAGTTTTGATCTGGGCAGGGAGGAGAGGCTCAGGGAGGATTGGGTGGACTTAACAGATGAGGTCACCAGGACCTCCCACTTCTTTCTAGAAACCTGGAGAAGGTTTTCTGGCCAGAGAGCTGGGAGGTGGGTGGAGCCATCTGGAGTATTCTAGGGAGCCCTGACCAATTCCAAGGCAGGATTGGCAGGGGGCAGGCCTCCTTAAATACTCAGAGTCAGCCCAATCTGGGAGGAGTAGTGTCGGGTGGAAGTCTGGAGATCTAGCAGAGGCGCTGTGGTGCAGGCCCCAACCCCGGGGGGGTGACCTTGGGGCCTGGGGGTTCAGGTGCAGCCAGGAAGAAGAGCGATTCCTGGAGCCCCACAGGAGGAACAGGAGAACAGCGGAGATGCTACAGTGAGAGACTTTAAAGTATCCACCGGTGCAGTGAGTGACGGTCCCTGGGACTGGAAAAGAAAGTGCTGGAGCAGGCTGGGAGAGGAATGGTGGACAGTCTGTAGGAGCCTTGGGAGCCAGTCAAGGGAAAGGAGAGTTGCTACCAGAGAGCAGGTCGACGGGACCTGGAGAGGATGGGCTGGGAGTTTTAGTCCGTCAAAGGCCCAGTTAGCACTAAAGTACTTTGCTGCACATTCAGGGGCCTGTGATCCCTGGCCTATAATGGGTGTTCCTGAGGTCCTGCTGAAACAGGGTAGGCCTCACCAAGTGCTAACCGCGGTGAAGAGAAAGGTATAGAGAAGCCTGATAAATGTCCCTTCAGGCTGGAAACTAAGTTCTGAGCTGAAGAGAAGCAAAGGAGTGTAAAGCTGTGAGTTTTGTGAAGTAAGAAAACTGTAAGAGAAACGATCAGCAAGTGAAGTGCTGGAGAGTTGAGAGGAGCAATAGTCTGCAGAGGGAGAGTCTGCAGTGAAGTGTGCATATACAGGACTGTATATGGAATCCTTGTACCATAATTCTTTGGGCATCCCACAGTCACCCTTTATCCCCATCCAGGTTATTTCCCCAAATAAAACAACAAAAATAAGAGCCAGTCTGGTCAGTGTCTCTGAATGTGTGATATATGGTGCGATTGAGGTCAGTTATCAGGTGAACCACTACTACCAGCCACTCTCAAGGGAGCACATGGCTACATTAACATAGGCTGACCAGACATCCCCATTTTCTGGGGGCAGTTCCCAGATTGATCGCATTGTCCCTGTCCCACGTTTGTACCCATTTTTGTCCCTGCTTTTGAAGGACTGATCCTTGGCGGGCAGCTTCCCGGAGCGTGGGGGTCGCATTGGCTGGGAGATGAGAGGAGCCCGCCTTTTCCTGTACATGACTGTTTGATGAATAATTAAACCTTTAAGCTGCTGAATTCATCCGTGGAGTGCCGCCTATCCTTCTTTTTGAATCTATATGTTGCGCGGTGGCGAGCCGAGGCGTGCACCCTCGTGGGTCTGGCTGCCGGCTTGAACGATGTGTTTCAAACCTCACTTGGACTGGGAGATGAGAGGAGCCCGCCATGCAGTAATACTCAGAGGAGGATCGGCTTCAGCCTGTGTGCTACTTGTAGCGGTGCCACCGCTCCTCCTCTGCATCTGTCAGCAACAAATACTGCCGTAGACACGTCCGTCTTGTCCACCCTCTCCCAGCATCTCCTCCTATGTCTGCTCCCTCCTCCCTTCACTCTCCCAGCAGTACATAGGTTAGGGGAGGGAAACAGAGCATAGTATTCCTCCTTCCCCCTCCCTCCTGTACTGCCAAGAATTGTGGGGGATTTGGTCCAGAGGAGGGGCAGGATTGCCAGACCCAGTGTAATGGCCACAACACAAGCACAAGGTGAGTTTCTGCTAGAACATTTTAAATTAAAATTAATTTTAAAAAGTATATCCTTCACTGATGGGCACTCACTAGGTGGCACTGATAGGCTGCACTGATGAGGTGGCACTGGTAGGCACTGGTGAGGTGGTCCTGATGGGCACTGATGAGGTTGCACGGGTAGGCACTGATAAGGTGGTCATGATGGGCACTGATGAGGCAGCACTGATGAGACAGCACTGATGGGCACTGAAGAGGCAGCACGGGAAGGCACTGATGAGGCGCCCCTGATGGGCACGGATGAGGTGGCACTGATGGGGTGGCACTGGTAGGCACTGATGAAGCAGCACCGTTAGGCTGCATTTATAAGGTGGCATTGGTGGGCACTGATAGGCTACATTGATGAGGTGGCACTGATAGGCTGCATTGATGAGGTGGCACTGGTGGGCACTGATAGGCTGCATTGATGAGGTGGCACTGATGGGCACCGATGAGGCGGCACTGATGGACACTGAAGAGGCTGCATTGGTAGGCACTATTGGGCACTGATGAGGTGGCACTGATTGGCACTGAGGAGGCGGCACTGATGAGGTGGCACTGGTAGGCACTGATGAGGTGGCACTGATGGGCACTGATGAGGTGGCACCTATGAGGTGGCACTGATGGGCACCGATGAGGCAGCACTGGTAGGCACTAATGAAGTGGCACTGATAGGCTGCATTGATGAAGTGGCACTGATAGACTGCATTGATGAGGTGGCACTGATAGGCTGCATTGATGAGATAGCACTGATGGACACTGATAGGCTGCATTGATGAGGTGGCACTGATAGGCTGCATTGATGAGGTGGCACTGGTGGGCACTGATAGGCTGCATTGATGAGGTGGCACTGATGGGCCCTGATGAGATGGCACTGATGGGCACTGATGTGGTGACACTGATAGGCTGAGTTGATGAGGTGGCACTGGTAAGCACTGATGGGCTGCATTGATGAGGTGGCCCTGATGGGCACTGATGAGGTGGCACTGTAAGCCTGCATTGATGAGGCGGCACCGATTGCCTGCATTGATGAGGTGGCACTGATTTTCACTGATGAGGTGGCACTGATGGGCAATGATAGGCTGCTCTGATGGGCACTCATGAGGCAGCACTGATGGGCACTCATGAGGCAGCACTGATGAGGTGACACTGATGAGGTGACACTGATGAGGCGGCACTGCTGGGCACAAATGTTCGAAGGTATCCTACGTGTTGTTACCATGCAATCTTTTACTGTTCTAAACTGTTAATTTATATTGTTATCATTGAATCAATATTCTTTGGTAAGAATGAAATACAAAATATGCTATCCGCTTAACATTTGGTAGTCTTATCCCAAAATATTCTAAGTATATATATTTTTTTTTTCATCTCATGGAGGAAGTGTGAGAAATAACGTATATATCATAAATCATTCCATAAACATATGCACTGCATATATAATTTGAGAAAAATATGCTTATAAAATAGATTTGGCAATTAAAAAAAAAAAAATGTCCCCGGATTTCATTTTTAAAATCCGGTCACCTTAGTTTAACAGCACCAGTGTGCATGAGCCCTAAGACTGCAAAGAAGACAAAACTATAGGTTATTAAACTGAGAAACAAAATGATAGCCAGTAACAGATAAAAAAAAAAAAAAAAAACGCAGGAAATATAATTGGTAAGTCTCTACATTCTATTTGATTGGATAGATCGGCTATGTCTTTTAGGGAGCATGGCCTTAAACAAAAGAATCCATACTACTAAAGGAAAGAGATTCTTTTTTGCTCAACAAACTCCAAAATTGCAGTGGTTTCCCTTTGATCTAATATTTGTGTATTTGCAATGTTTCCCATAATAGCACATCCAGAAGAGTCTATAATGTGTTCCTTCACCTCTCACAGAGAAGCCATCATGCTGTTCTCGGTCATTAATGCTAAAACAATACACAAATTGCCTTTTATTTTCCTCACTTAGCTGCAGAATTCTGGGTACTGATTATAATGTGCAGTATATTGTGAGAAATCTTCTGCTTCCAATGATAGCTAAGGTTACCTTAAGTATGTGTAAAATATATGACTGTGTCTAGCTGGTCTATTCCTCCATGATTGTATGCTAATTTTAAACAGTGTACTAAGGGTATTGCTTCTAGGAATCATAACTTTATTTTTTCTCTTTTTTTAAATGGCCAAGTGGATAGTCTAGGGAAGACCTGGTCCATGTGCTATAGAATAGCTCCAGATTTGGGAGTTTTCCATTACCCACACTCCTCATATCTGTCAGGTTACTGAACCCTTGTAGAATGTCAGCTCGTGGTTCCCCAGGGCATGGGGTCTAATCCCCAACCTTCTTCTGCAGAGCCCCAAATGGTGGGGGTGGACTTGCAGCAAGCTGTAACCAGGTCACGGCCTCCAGGTACTCCCAGCTTGATGATACGGAGACCTCTCACATGTGCAGAGTACAGATGGAAGGAGAAAGCAGAAGATCTGAGAAATGTCAGGAAGGGCGGCAGGCAGCAAAAATAGTAGACAAAGCCAGGGTTTGTACATGGGAAGTCAGACACAGAATACAAGTAATGCAAGGCAGAGCAGCACCTCAGAGAAACTGGGCAGTTGCTCAGGCAACACAAGTTGCACTCAGCATGTCTTATATAGGGAAGCAAATTGGGAGATGGCCCAAGAAGTGATAGACGGGAAAGGAAAAGTGGTGGCTGGTAGTCCATTGGTCGGGGGGGTGGTAAACAAACCTGAGACATCTACCCCCCGGTTTCTCCAGCCCCCCATCCCACACCAACCCCCCCCCCCCGCAGGTCACCGGCTCACTCGCTGATCGATCGGCACGTACCCTATCCAGGTTGCGGCTGCGGCTTCCCCCCTCCTCCATGTCCTGGTGGTTGCTGCTTTTCCTTTTGGCCAATCAGGTCTAAGGAACCCCTTTCTGATTGGCCGGGTGGAGAAACAGTAACACATTAGCGAATATTAATTTGCTAATGTCACACAACTGGGTGTGCTCAGGGTGCAGTGCACTACTCCCTGAACCCACCCGTTTTAAAGCCAATTAGGGCCTCACTCTCCAATCATGTGCTTCAAAAAAAAAAAAAACCCCATTGAAATCTATGTGTCCGGCGCCCTGCATGTAGGCCGGGCCGGGCGCATGGATTAGGGGGGTGGCGTCCCTGCACCCCTTATGGACGGGCCACCAGTGGAGAGGAATATAAATCCACAGTAGAGCATGCAATGTCCATAGGTGAACACAGAAGCCAGCAGCACATGTGAATGAAATCTCATATCTTAGCAGAACCACAGCAGCAAGAAGGTAAGATTTTCACAGGCAGGAAATTGCAGGCTAAACCATGACAATATCCACATAGCAATGTATGATAAAGTGTTACTTTATATTAACCATATAAATATATTTCGGCTGCTTATGGTGTACCACATCCATTTTTATACAACTCCAATTCCAAATTTTTATGTGGGCTTTAATGGTACAAAAAGGACTTTACAAATATAAAAAGTAAAACATTGTTTATTACAGAATTTCCTTAAAAGCAGCTTAAAAACATTCAGAAGTTAATCATATTCCTACCAAAAAAACATTGTACTATTCAGAAATATCTCTGCCTATTAATGCACCAAGAGGTTGATGCATTTCGCATTGCTTGCTTCTTTGGGACCTTACTTCCTTGGAGGGAGAGATGAACAATCTAAACATGGCTTCTAAATCACAGGAAATGGCAGCGGTATCTCTGGCCCTAGTCTCCAGGCAGCTACTTGTCATTAAAATAGTCCTCATCCAAAAATATGGAATCAAGGGGTATTATTCTACAAACAACCATCTCAATGACCATTTCGATAGGGGCATACAGAGGTAGAACAACATTGCAGGAGCATCCAGCACCAGGAGAACCCAGAAATGGAATACGATCATCTGGTAGCTAGTTGAATAAATCTCCAGCCAGCTCCATACCACAAGCATTTCACTAGAATGGATGATAAGATGGACTTATTCACTTAGTGATCATAGGTTATCAATTATTGTCCAGGTGGTCAAATATATCTGAACTTTTGTGGTTATGAATATAGTAGTAATTATTGTATCTAAGTATACACTATTCATTTCATATATTTTTTTGTCTAGCACTTTTAGCGCAGCACCTTGTTATACACACTTCTCTTACACTACTGGTCTAGTGGAGTGTCTGCTGCTCCTACCCTTTTGCGCATATACATCTTCTTTGCAAAATAGCTCAAGCGCTGTCAGATTGGATGGAGAATGTCTGTGAAAAGCAATTTTCAAGTCTTGCCACAGATTCTCAATTAGATTTAGGTCTGGACTTTGACTGGGCCATTCAAACACATGAATATGCTTTGATCTAAACCATTCCATTGTAGCTCTGGCTGTATGTTTAGGGTCATTGTCCTGCTGGAAGGTGAACCTCTGCCCCAGTCTCAAGTCTTTTGTAGACTCTAACAGGTTTTCTGCTAAGATTGCCCTGTATTTAGCTCCATCCATTTTCCCATCAACTCTGACCAGCTTCCCTGTCCCTGCTGAAGAAAAGCATCCCCACAACATGATGCTGCCACCACCATGTTTCACAGTGGGGATGGTGTGTTCAGGGTGATGTACAGTGTTCCTTTTCCACACATAGCTTTTCGCTCTTAGGCCAAAAAGTTCAATTTTGATCTCAACTGACCAGAGCACCTTCTTCCATATGTTTGCTGTTTCCCCCACATGGCTTCTCGCAAACTGCAAACAAGACTTCTTATGTCTGTTTTTCAACAATGGCTTTCTTCTTGCCATTCTTCCATAAAAGCCAGATGTGTGGAGTGCATGACTAATAGATGTCCTGCGGACAGATTCTCCCACTGTGGATCTCTGCAGCTCCTCCAGAGTTACCATGGGCCTCTTGGCTGCTTCTCTGATTAATACTCTCCTTGCCCAGCTGGTCAGTTTAGGTGGATGGCCATGTCTTGGTAGGTTTGTAGTTGTGCCATACTCTTTCCATTTTCGGATGATGGATTGAACAATACTCCATGAGATGTTCAAAGCTTGGGATATTTTTTTTATAACCTAACCCTGCTTTAAACTTCTCCACAACTTTATCCCTGACCTGTCTGGTGTGTTCCTTGGCCTTCATGATGCTGTTTGTTCACTAAGGTTCTCTAACAAACCTCTGAGGGCTTCACAGAACAGCTGTATTCATACTGAGATTAAATTACACACAGGTGGACTCTATTTACTAATTAGGTGAATTCTGAAGGCAATTGGTTCCACTAGATTTTAGTTAGGGGTATCAGAGTAAAGGGGGCTGAATACAAATGTACGCCACACTTTTCACATATTTATTTGTAAAAAATGTTGAAAACTATTTATTATTTTCCTTTCACTTCACAATTATGTGTCACTTTGTGGTGGTCTGTCACATAAAATCCCAATAAAATACATTTACATTTTTGGTGGTAACATGACAAAATGTGGAAAATTTCAAGGGGTATGAATACTTTTTTAAGGCACTGTATATTGCAGCTTAATAGTTTTTAGAAGTGTCAACTGCAGTCATTTAGGTTGGACTTTAAAGAGACATTGTCATGCTGCCTATGTATGGCAAAGTGACAGTGTTTCTGCAACCCCGTCATACTGTCCTTACCAGTGCTTTCCTACAGCAGCCAGCAACAATCAGGTATAGAGCAACATGTGACCTTCTCTTATGTGTGTGTTTGAGCCTAGCAGTCAAGCCCTAGGTCCAGGCACTTTCACATGATCAAGGGAATCATCATTCCCACTGCTTGCCACTACCACTAACTCTAATGCCACCTGCGGCAGAGGAAGGAGCAGCCAAGGAGCACAACCAAGGTGAGTAAAATGGAGTTGCATGGACACTGGGGGTTAATTTTGTAAAGGAAAATAGGCTGTTCACTTTGTACAAGGAATTTTCACTTTGCAAGGGAATTTTCTCTTAGTGAAAACGGTGAAAACTCACTTTGCAAAAAATACTCACAGGCAAGGAAAATGAAAAAAAAGAATTTTTGCTTGCATGTGATTGGGTGATGGAAGTCAGTAGAACTTCACCTTCTTCTCTAAGCTAAGAAGTGCTGGGACACGGCCATCTAGAGCCCAGGACGAACATGCCAAATTGGGTCCCCCCCCCAAGATGTATGAGCATTATGTGTCAACAAAAATGACCCCCACCCCAAAAAAAAACAAAAACGAACGCTAATCTGCAGGCTTACTCCTAAGCATAAATCCCCCCTTCTCCCAATACAAATCTGCCTCCTACTGAAATCCCCTTCCCAGCACGAATCTTTGCCCCCCCCCCAAACACCCCAGCTCAAACCCTCTCACTCCCCATATGCCCCCAGCACAAATCCTCTCCCCCCCCCACTCCAAATCCCCCCCTCCTTGCACAAATTCTCCCCATTCCCCCATCCTAGCACAAATCCCCCCCCAGCACAAATACCCCCAATCACCCCTGCTGGCACAAACCCCCCCAAAAAAAAAATTCCCCTCCTAGCACAAATCCCCTCCCCCCACCATATTACCCTTTCTAGCACAAACCCCCCCAAAATTCCCCTCCTAGCTCAAATTTTCTTCCCGCACCCCCCCTCCCAACACAAATCCCCTCAAATCACCACTCTGAGCACACCTTCCTATATTTCCCCTCCTAAAACAATTCATATCCCCTGCAGCCCCCAACCCTCCTCCAAACCTCCTTGTGGTGCCCCCCCCCACTGCTCATAAGACCACTGTGCCCAGGGCAGCCGCCCCTCCTGCCCACCCCTTGTCCCGGCCCTGGGGAAGGGCACATTTCCTTGCAAAGTGAAGAATATATTTGCCTTTGGTAAATCTATCTCACTGTCACCTTGCAATTTCAATTTTCTTTTCTTGAAGTGAAATAAATTTACAATTACGCATAATCATTTTCATGAACTGAAGATATTGATGTGAAAATCATCAAGAGATAAAATAGCAGGTTTATGTAAAATAACTCCTATGGATTTGTGCCGGGATGCTTTTATGGATTATTAGGTGAAATTGTTTAATTACAAAAGCTACACTAACATTTTAATTGAAGAACGGAAGGTCAGTAGGAATGCTATAAATGTCCCTGTGCAGAACTATGATGCTTGTCCCCGTAACAATCCCGTATTCATTAATCTGTGACAACAGCAACTTATTTCCCAAGATATCAATGGCCATCATTGTAAGATACAGCCCTATAAAACCAAATTATGCCTTTAGGATGAATCTCATTCCTTAGAAGCTTTTTACGGTTATAATTAAACAAGGAATAAGAAGGTTGAGAGATCGGTGTGAAGACTACAAGGAAATTTCATGACCCGCAAATATGTTATCCCGAATTATTACCCCAATAATCTTTAATGTGTAATTATTCATCTCAAAGTGCCAGAGGAGCATAAAATGAAGAGGGAAGAGGACGCAGGTTGACGTGGATTAACCAATCGCTTGCTTTATGGGCCTTTTTTTTTTTAATTATTATGTTATTATTATCAAAAGTACTTCAGGGCATAATGAGGAGGCAGGTTAAAAGGAAATTAGGTTGGAAAAAAATTAACCGTTTGGAAAATGATGATGAGGGGATCTTGCTGAGCAAACAAGGATACGCCGACATAAAAATAAAATTGGCAGAGATTGCTCACAGCATTAAAGAATTTCAGTTGACATATTGATAATCCATTGCAGAGAATCAGCCTTTAAAGCTAAACTTGAGGCAGATATAACATACACAAATGATGGCAGCACTGTAACCATAAATAAATCAATAAATATACACTATATTACCAAAAGTATTGGGACACCTGCCTTTACACGCACATGAACTTTAATGGCATCCCAGTCTTAGTCCGTAGGGTTCAATATTGAGTTGGCCCATCCCTTTGCAGCCATAACAGCTTCAACTCTTCTGGGAAGGCTGTCCACAAGGTTTAGCAGTGTGTCTATGGGGATGTTTGACCATTCTTCCAGAAGCGCATTTGTGAGGTCAGGCACTGATGTGGATGAGAAGGCCTGGATCGCTTTCTCTGCTTTAATTCATCCTAAACAGCCCAAAGGTGTTCTATCGGGCTGAGGTCAGGGCAGTCAACTTCCTCCACCCCAAACTCACTCATCCATGTCTTCCAGGTTTTTTTTCTTTAGAAATGTAATTTTTGCTGCAGCAGGTTCTATACATGCTACAGATGCGCCACATTATAGGCAGACTAAAGGGACCCCCCAGACACTATATTTTAAGTATTTTTTCAGTTTTATTGTTTCACTTTAAGCATCATAAAATCACCACTCCTTTAAAAACGATTGTTTTTTTTTTTTTAATTTTCCATTGATACATGTCCCTCAGGGCAACACCTGGACCTCCATACCCTTTTTATGGCCAATTACTTGCATATAAGCCTTCAAAATGGGGACTTTTGATTTCTTATGTTCGGCTCCCATAGACTTCAATGGAGTTTGCAGTTTGGGGCCAAACTTTTCCACTGTTCGGGAGTTCTGCTGCGAACCAAACAGGGGGGTGTTCGGCCCGTCTCTATTTGACACTCAGGGCTGTGAGAAAGGAGAGAGGGGCACATAAAGCAGCTACTCCCGCCTCTCCCCTCTGCTACCCATTCAGACAAGCATTTGTATTTTGTTCACATAATACAAAGGCTTCTGTTAGGCTGGAGGAATTGAGGGGCAGGCATAGCTGCTTACACAATAAAGCATTAGTTCCCAGTGAAAGGCTGTGCAGGGGGGGGGGGGGGGGGTGTCAGGACAAGTCTGATCATTAGAGGAAAGCAGGCTGAGTTTCCAGCATAGCTAGAGAACTGACCACAGTGTGCTCTCCTGCTTAGTGTGGTCAGTTTTTAATAGGAAAGCAAGGGGACTGACAGTAAGGCCAGGAATTTCAAATAAAGGAAGCAATACAAAGTGAACAGGATACTTTTTCATACAAGTACATGGTACAGCATGCACATATGAGTAATATGAAGTGTTGAGGTAACAAACGCTTTAAAGTGTTACTAAACCCACAACACTGAAATCAGCCCGTATATGCAGTAAAGCATGCTTGTTATACTCACTATGGAACCTAAAGGGTTAATCCTCTGCATCGTGTATAAAGGCTGTTTGATCCTGCCTTCTCTGATCCTCCCCTTCTTCCGCTGTCCCCAATCCATCTCCTGATAAGACAGAGCCTTGGGAGTAAAGCTGCACATGCTCAGTTTGGTGTGTATTGCTAGAGAGTTTTTTTTTCTTGGGAGAGTGTGTGTGATCAGCACAGGTCCAATCAGCACTGTCCAGACAGAGGATCAGGGGAGAATTAAAACCCCTCCTACAATCTTTAACTAGGCAGTGATAGAAGTCACAGGACTGCTATATACTGCTGACGAGAAAAGGTATTTAACAGTTTATATTTACTAAAATAATTGCATTTCCATGTTCTGTGTACTGTGGGAGAACAGATATAGTGAATGCAGGATCCTGCGTTTAGTAACACCTGTTTCTGTGTGAACCCGTTCAGTGAAGTTCCTGTCCATGGTGCTGAATGAAATGTTTCAAAAGATACAGTAACAAACAAAACATTTCCTCCCATTAGCAGATACTTAAAGTGTTACCAAACCCACAACAGTGAAATTGGTCTGTATTTGCAGTAAATCATGCTTGTTATACTCACTGTGGAACCTAAGGGGTTAATCCTCTGCATTGTGTAAAAAGGTTGCTTGATCCTGTCTTCTCCGATCCTCCCCTTCTTTTACTGCCCCCAATCCATCTCCTAATAGTACAGAGCCTTGGAGTCACTCTGCACATGCTCCGTTTGGTGCGTATTGCTAGAGTTTTCTTTTTTCTTGGGAGGGTGCATGTGATCAGCACAGGGCCAATCAGCACTGTCCAGACAGAGGGTCAGGGGTTCTGTAGCCTCATAGGACATTCAGAGGAGAATGAAAATGCCTCCTACAGGTTTTAACCAGACACTGATGGAAGTCATAAGACTGAGTTATACTGCTGATGAAAAAAGGTATAGCAGTTTATATTTACTAAAATAATTGCAACTCCATGTTCTGTGTAATGCGGGAGATCATATATAGCTAATGCAGGGTCCTGGGTTTAGTAACACTTTAACCACTTCCCGCCTGGCGTATAGACAAATGACGTCCGGGCGGGTGTTCTGTCTATTGACATCCTCAGTATAACCGCCGATCACGTGCCCACAGGGGTGCGCATCGCAGCGATCGGTGGTGCAGTGGGTCAGTATGACCCACCACATTACCGATCGAGGTAAAAGGCTTTCATTGGAAGCTTTTTACCATGTGATCATCCATGACCAATCACGGCTGATCACAGTGTAAACAGGAAGAGACATTTATCGGCTTTTCCTCTACTCAGGTCTGCAGACCTGAGCACTGGAGAGCCAATCGGCTGTTCTCCTGATGTGGGGGGGGGGGCTGCGCTGAACGTTTATCAGTGCAGCCCCCCTCAGGATCACCACACTGGACCACCAGGGTGCTGACCAGGACCACCAGGAAGACCCCCCAGGGACCACCATCAGGAGGCTGCCAGGACCATCAGGGAGACAGTCAGGGACCACCAGGGAGCCCACACTAGACCACCAGGTAAGAGGAATATAGAGCACTATAGGGATGGCACTGTGCCCATATGTGATAACTGCCAGTGCCATCCCTAACAGTGCTATATGTACCAGTGTCCACCAGTGCCATGTACCAGTGCCCACCTGTGCCACCTATCAGTGCCCACCTGTGCCACCATCAGTGCCCACCAGTGCCACCTATCAGTGCCCATCAGTGCCCAGTGGCACCTAGCAGTGCCCATCAGTACCGCATATCAATGCCGCCTATCAGTGCCCATCAGTGCTGCGTATCACTGCCGCCTATCAGTGCTGCATATATGTGCCTCATCATCAGTGCCACCTTATCAGTGCAACCCCATCAGTGCCAATCAGTACTGCCTCATCAGTGCCCGTCAGTGTAGCCTCATCAGTGCCCATCAGTGTAGCCACATCAATGCCCGTCAGTGAAGGAGAAAATGTACTTATACAAGATTTTGTGACAGGAAAAGGTTTTTTTTTTTTCAAAATTTTCTGTCTTTTTTTATTTGTAGCGCCAAAAATAAAAACTGCAGGGGTGATCAAATACCACCAAAAGAAAGCTCTATTTGTGGGAACAAAATGATAAAAATGTTGTTTGGGTACAGCGTCGCACTACCGCGCAATTGTCGTTCAAAATGCAACAACGCTGAAAGCTGAAAATTGGTCTGGGCGGGAAGTGTTCTAAGTGCCTGGTATTGAAGTGGTTAAGGGCCACTTTATTAGGAACCCCTACCATCCATTAAGTAGCCAAATAGTGAATCAGGTGGTTGCTATTTAATACATAAGACATGTGGACATGGTAAGAAGCTGTAGTGGTTTTCCAACAAATTATTAGGATAGGGAAGATGTGTGGTCTGAGTGACTTTTGGCAGATGTGGACATTTCAGGATTCTCAGAAACCCTCATCCTCCTTGTATTGCAGTCTACAAACAATGACCTGAAAACCAAAAATATCTATTGATCTCCATGCTTGTGGGCAAAACAAAACAAAAAAGAAAATTAATGAGAGAGGTCAGAGGACAACAACCAGATTTGTTCGGGCTGGAACACAACTACTCAACTGTCCCTATCTCTTACAATAGTGGAGGACATTAGGGAATGCATAACTTCATAGTGTGACCAAATCTTGATGAGGACAGGGAGAGTGGGATCACCAAAATTGGACTGAAGATTGGAAACATGTCCCCTGGTCTGAAGAACTGTGACCTTAGTTGTGACATATAGTCAGCTGTAAAAAGAGAATTTAAGAGAGGTCAAGATATAAAATCTCACCAGTAAAGTTACATAACACCAGTATATAGGCAATTATTGTATGCTTTTGTTACTATGGTTGTAAAAGCTCAAGGTTTTTTACTTTCATGTATTCTATGCATGAAGGTAAAAAACCTTATCTGTGCAGCAGCTCCCCTCAGCCCCCTAAGACTTACCTGAGCCCTATCTTGATCCAGCATTGTGCACGAGAGACTCTGCTCTCTTGGGTCTCTCCCTCCTCATTGGCTGAGACAGCAGCAGTAGCCATTGGCTCCTGCTACTGTTAATCACAGCAAATGAGCCAATGAGGAGAGAGCAGGGACAGGCCACTCTCCATTTGAGAATGGACACACAGAGCAGCAGCTCGGGAGTGAGCTTGCTTGGGTGCCCCCATAGCAAGCTGCTTGCTATGGGGAACTAGGCAGGAAGGAGTGGCCTAGAGTGGCGTTGGAAGAGAAGAGAAGGATCCAGGCTGCTCTGTACAAAACCATTGCACAGAGCAGGTAAGTATAACATGTTTGTTATTAAAAAAAACAAAACAAAAAAAACTTTAATATCACCTTAAAGCAAAACTAAACGCTCTCAATCAACATTAACTATTTTTAATCATTATGTTGTTAGCATTTGTAAATAAATAGTAAGGTATATCATATTTATTTGCTTTAATTTTTTTCACATTTCTTTGGTTGTTTTCGGGTTTCTGGCCTGGGCCAAAATTCTGTCATGCATCCCATTGTTTTTCTTTCATGTGGAGGAAGGGAGGAGGGGCTTTCTCAGCTAAGCACACCCCCCACCTGTATGCCTAAGCGAAGGGCAGATGGATTCCAGGAAGTAAATACTACATGAATCATCTGCCCTTACTCAAGATGGCTACAGCTAGAAATGCTAATGGGTTTTTTTTTTTCAAAGTGATTCCTCAACAAAATAAAGCACAGAGACATGGATGGACGGGTGAGTTTGGGTTAATATTTAAAAAGAATGAATTAAGGATTTTAGTTTGTGGTGCTCAGATGCAGTTTATTTCCACTTTAACCGCCTCAGGACCGCCCACCGTCAAATGACGGCGGAGCGGTCCTGCTCTCACAGCGGGTGGACGTCATATGACGTCCTCCCTTTAAGCCGGGATTGCGCGCGATCGGGCGCGCGCATCCCGGCTCTGTCGGTGTCGGCGTGTCCCCAGGACATGCCGCTTCACCGACAGGGGTGAACAGCCATTGGTTAAGGCTGTTCACCACGTGATCGGCCTTGACGAAGTCACAGCTGATCACAAACGGCACGCTCGCCGTTCGCACGGCGCATGCGCGCGATCGGGAGCGCGCTGTGCGTGCGTGTCGGTGGCGGCGTGTTCCTGGGGAACACTGCCTGTCACCGACACTAGTATCAGCCGCCGGCCGGCGGCTGATACCTTGTGATCGGCTGTGATCTACTTCACAGCCGATCACTTCAAATGTAAACAGAGCGGTAACTCACTGTTACCAGCTCTTCTCTCCTCACACAGTGTCCAGTGTGAGGAGAGAAGAGCTGGGATCAGTGAGTTACTGATCTGCATAGTAAAATCACACTGACGCTGACCCCCCCTGCCCCCCCCAATGCACCTGTTACCCAACAGTCACCACATATGCCCCCATAAAGGGTACCTGTTATCATAAAGTGTACCTGTCCTCAGACTGCCATCATAAAGAGCACCTGTAACCCATCACCTGTCAGTGACCGTGGCATGTCACCCGTCACCCGTCACTGACCACCGCCAGTCACCCGTC
>BLSH010034227.1:108309-119390 GCA_018402905.1 Glandirana rugosa
TAGATTACAGTACTTCTGGATAGTGTAAAAACTTCCGGGACCTCGTGGTCCTGTTACCTTAACGGGTGTTTTACTGGGGTAAGACCTTTCGTTTGTGGGGTTGCTTGTTAGTAACTCCGTATTACTCAGAAAACTTGTGTCGCCATACTCAGGAGGAATAGCAGAATGTATTTTGGGGTGTAATTTTTGCTATGTACATGCTATGTGTTGAAACTAGCTTATAAATGGACAACTTTGTGTAAAAAAAATGCGTTTTCATTTTTTTCCCACATTTTCCAAAAACTACTGGAACAAAAATGAACCGTTCAAAAGACTCATTATGCCTCAATGATTGTTCGTTGGGGTGTTTGCTTTCCAGAATGGGGTCATTTTGTGGGCAATTCCATTGTCCTGGTGCTCCAGGGCCTTCAAAAATGTGATAGGTCTTCATGACATTAGATGTGTAATTTATGTCCCTAGAATACCTGACGACGCTCCCTGCATGTTGAGCCTCTGTATGTGGCCAGGCTGTGAAAAAGTCTCAGACATGTGGTATCGCCATACTCAGGAGGAGTAGCAGAATGTGTTTTGGGGTGTAATCTGTGGTATGCATATGCTGGGTGTGAGAAATAACCGGTTACAATGACAATTTTGTGAAAAAAAAAAAAAAAAAGAAAAAAAAAATCTTCATTTTGCAAAGAATTGTGGGAAAAAATTACAGCTTCAAAAAATTCACCATGCCTCTTACTAAATACCTTGGAATGTCTACTTTCCAAAAACGGGTCATTTGGGGGGTAATTTTACTTTCCTGGCTTGTTAGGGTCTCAAGAAATGAGATAGGCTGTCAGTATATCAGGTGTGATCAGATGTGATCAATTTTCAATGATTGGCACCATAGCTTGTAGACTCTATAACTTTCACAAGGACCAAATAATATACACGTATTTGGGTTATTTTTACCAAAGATAGGTAGCAGTATAATTTTTGGCCAAAATTTACAAAGAAAAATTACTAATTTGCAAAATTTTATGACCGAAACAAAGAAAAAGGCATTTTTTCAAAAAATGTTCAACTTTTTTTATTTATAGCACAAAAATAAACCCCCTCCTAGTGATTAAATACCACCAAAAGAAAGCTCTATTTGTGTGAAAAAAAGGACGCAAATGTCATATGGGTACCGTGTTGCATGACTGAGTAATTGTCATTCAAAGTGTGATAGCGCTGAAAGCTGAAAAATGGCCTGGACAGGAAGGGGGTTTTCGTGCCAGGTACCGATGTGGTTAAGCTGGAGTAGTACCACAACAGGTTAGAAATTGTTTCACTACAGCTGAGAGTACCTCTATTTGCTAACCAGATATAAAAGACAGAAAATTAATGTAGTTCTATAATCATGAATACTTAATTAATTTTGTTAAATATGAGTAGTGTAAGTACCTGAATGTAACCTAAGTGGGGGAAAGAAACAGTACAAGGTGCCAATCAGTTCATGAGCTAATAGGAGCAGAGTGACAGAGAGATGAGCTCATCAGTGTGCCCCTTTTATTTTCACTGTCCAGTCACAATTTCAGAATGACCTGGACTCAGAAGTGAGGTTGAATGATGCCGGCCATCAGACTGAGGACATCTAGTGGCACAAAAAGAGACTGTATGAAATCTCTGCATTGAAGGCAAATAATACTGCAAAAGTTGGTTGTGGTATTTTACTTTTTAATGAAATATTTGTTTTTATTTTGCTATTTTTTTGCTGAAGTTCTGCTTTACTAATTTTACAGAAATAGAACAGTATCCTGAAGGTGACAACAGTGGACAATAGGGACAGGATACCTATTTTGAAAATTGCAAAGAAGGGGACTTTAAAGGTGCCATAACACATATGTCATGAAAACATCAATTTTTATTATACATCAACTTAAACAAAAAAGTATAAATACACCAAATGTTGAAATCATACAATAAATATTCAATACAGAATCTTAGGTTGTTGACAAATGCTCTTCGCCCAACATGTTTCGCCAATCATCTTCCTCAGGAGCTGCAAAGCATTATATGTATTGTCACAGCTATAAAGACATACAGTGCCTTGAAAAAGTATTCATACCCCTTGAAATTTTCCACATTTTGTCATTTTACAACCAAAAACGTAAATGTATTTTATTGAGATTTTATGTGATAGACCAACACAAAGTGGCATAATTGTGAAGTGGAAGTAAAATGATAAATGGTTTTTCAAATTTTTTTACAAATAAATATGTGAAAAGTGTGGTGTGCATTTATATTCAACCCCCCCCCCCAGTCAATACTTTGTAGAACCGCCTTTCACTGCAATTACAGCTGCAAGTCTTTTTCGGTATGTCTCTACCAGCTCTGTACATCTTTTGTCCATATCCAATAGCTCAAGCTCTGTTAGATTAGAATTGGAGAGCATCTGTGAACAGTAGTTTTCAAGTTTTGCAACAGATTCTCAATGTGATTTAGGTCTGGACTGGGCCATTCTAACACATGAATATGCTTTGATCTAAACCATTCCATTGTAGCTCTGGCTGTATGTTTAGGGTCGTTGTCCTGCTGGAAGGTGAACCTCCGCCCCAGTCTCAAGTCTTTTGCAGACTCTAACATGTTTTCTTATAAGATTGCCCTGTATTTGGCTCCATCCATCTTCTCATCAACTCTGACCAGCTTCCCTGTCCCTGCTGAAGAAAAAAATCCTCACAACATGACGCTGCCACCACCATGTTTAATGACAAAAGCTACTATTGCCCAGCAGGACCGTATACAGCAAGAGATTGCTGGAAAGACTCCTCTACTCTCAGGTCGGTTGGACCTTTCTGTATTAGGACATAGCGTTTTGCTTTTAGGCCAAAAAGTAAAATTTTGGTCTCATCTGACCAGAGCAACTTCTTCCACATGTTTTCTGTATCCCCCACATAGCTTTTTGCAAAATGCCAACAGGACTTCTCATGGCTTTCTTTCAACAATGGCGTTCTCCTTGCCACTCTTCCACATAAGGCCAGATTTGTGGAGTGCACGACAAATAGATTCTCCCACCTAAGCTATGGATCTCTGCAGTTCGTCCAGAGTTACCATTGGCCTCTTGGCTGCTTCTCTGATTAATGCTCTCCTTGCCCAGCCTGTCAGCTTAGGTGGATGGCCATGTCTTGGTCGGTTTGCAGTTGTGCCATACTCTTTCCATTTTCTGATGATGGATTGAACAGTGCTCTGTGAGATGTTCAAAGCTTGGGATATTTTTTTATAACCTAACGCTGCTTTAAACATCTCCACAACTTTATCCCTGACCTGTCTGGTGTGTTCCTTGGCCTTCATGATGCTGATTGTTCTCTAAGGTTCTCTAACAAACCCCCAAGGGCTTCACAGAACAGCTGTATTTATGCTGAAACTAAATTACACACAGGTGGACTCTGTTTACTAATTAGGTGACTTCTGAAGGCAATTGGTTTCACTAGATTTTAGTTAGGGGCATCAGAGTAAAGGGGGTTGTGTAGAGGGGGAGCCAGTGAGCGGGTGGGGAGGACTCGATGTCCATTGGCTACCCGCGATCACTCCCCGGCAGTCACAGGACAGGGATCCACTAATGTAAACAAGTGGATTCCCGTTCTGACAGGGGAGAAGGAGAGTGATTGTATGCTCCCTGTATATGGGAGCCGCGATCACTCTCCTCCCTCAGTCAGCCCAGCCCCCACACAGTTAGTAACACATCCCAGGGAATACAGTTAACCCCTTGGTTGCCCCCTAGTGTTAACCCTTTTCCCGCCAGTGACATTTACACAGTAATCAGTTAATTTTCATGGCACTGATCGCTGTATAAATGCCAACGGTCCCAAAAAAAGTGTCAAAAGTGTCCGACATGCCCGCCGCAATATCGCAGTCCCGCTAAAAATTGCAGATCGCCGCCATTACTAGTAAAAAAAATAAAAAACCCATAAATTAATTGGCATTGTTTGTAAATGTGGCAACTTTTGCGCAAACCAATCAATATACGCCTATTGCGATTTTCTTTTACCAAAAATATGAGGAAGAAAATACATCGGTCTAACATTTTAACATATGAAATGGAAGCGCCACCTAATTATAAATTCATAATAAGTGATGTCGCAGCACCTAAAATAGTGTGATAACTATATGAACAAATTAAAAGACCATAGGGCGCTGACCTATAATAAAGATATCCCGTGTACATACACAATCAATAATGATAAAAAAATATAGTTGTGACCAAGAAATATAAAAAATATATTAAAACCAAAAAAATCTTGTAAATGTAGATATAAAGTCCAATCCATGTGAAAATATCAATATGTATAAACCATTATAGGTGTCTATAAACAAAATAACACAGTCCATTCAATTAAATATAGTTCCAATCACCACTATGTGTTATTTTGTTTATAGACACCTATAATGGTTTATACATATTGATATTTTCACGTGGATTGGACTTTATATCTACATTTACAAGATTTTTTTGGTTTTAATATATTGTTTATATTTCTTGGTCACAACTATATTTTTTTATCATTATTGATTGTGTATGTACACAGGATATCTTTATTACAGGTCAGCGCTCTATGGTCTTTTAATTTGATGAATACATTTGTTTTTTTATGTTTTATTTTTTTGGATATGTATTATAGCAAAAAGTAAGAAATATTGTGTTTTTTTTCAAAATTGTCACTCTTTGTTTGTTTATAACGCAAAAAATAAAAAACGCAGAGGTGATCAAATACCACGAAAAAAAGAAAGCTCTATTTGTAGGAAAAAAGGACGTCAATTTCGTTTGGGTACAACGTCGCACGACCGTGTAATTGTCAGTTAAAGTGACGCAGTGCCGAATCGCAAAAAGTGCTCTGGTCAGGAAGGGGGTAAATCCTTCCGGGGCTGAAGTGGTTAATATACAGAGAGTACAAAACAAAACACATGTAATGAGGACACAAGGAAACAAACAGGTCCATGTAGGTATCAGTCGCTGTTCAGAGCACAGTGATTAAAAAAGGGGGAACATAGACAAATAGAGCAGCTTAACCATACTGCAGCAGATGAACATTAATATGAACATTAGGCACCCCATCACTTCTCGAAGCTAATGGTGACTTAAAACCGTTAACAGGGACTAAAGACTACGGGGGGGGGGGGGCAGAAAAGCACTCCATGATATAGCCCTTCCACAAATATGTACATGGTCAAAGGTGGGTCGGTTTAACCACTTCAGCCCCGGAAGGATTTCCCACATTAGGACCAGAGCACTTTTTGCAATTCGGCACTGCGTCGCTTTAACGGACAATTGCGCGGTCGTGCGACGTTGTACCCAAACGAAATTTGCGTCACTCACTTCTGATCACCGCTATAAACAAAAGAAGAGCATAAATTTTGAAAAAAAACAAACTGTTTTTCTTACTTTTTGCTAAAATACAAATCCAAATAAATTTTAAAAAACTGATTTATATTCTTCCTCATATTTTTGAAAAAAAAAAAATCGCAATCAGCGTTTATTGATTGGTTTGCACAAAAGTTGCCGCATTTACGGATGATGAGAATTAATTTCTGGGGTTTTTATTTATTTATTTATTTTTACTAGTAATGGCGGTGATCTGCGGTTTTTAGCGCTACTGCGATATTGGGGTGGACATGTCGGATATTTTTCACACTTTTTTGGGACATTTATACAGAAATCAGAAATTCAAATGTCCACTGATTACTGTGTAAATGTCATTGGCAGTGAAGGGGTTAACCTGCAGGGGGAGATCTAGGGGTTAACTGTGTTCCCTAGGCGTGTTCTAACTGTGGGGGAGGCTGGGCTACCATGGGCATAAGAGATCTAACTGATCCCAGTGACAGGGATCAGTAGATCTCCTATGCCTGCACTTTTGCTGTGGCCGCTCATCGCGGCTTGCCGGCGGACATCAGGTCCGCCCGAGCCGCGAGCACACTCCTCTGGAGTATGGCGGGTGCACGGGCCCCCTAGTGGCCACTCCGCAAATCACCGTTTATTTACACCGATTCGCGGGACATGTCCACACTGCCGCAGTGATATTTAAATGGTTGAAGTAAGGTGACCAGATTTTTCAAATGAAACCCGGGGACATATATATTTTTTTACTAGTAATGGTGGCAATCAGCAACTTATAGCGGGACTGCGATATTGTGGCAGACAAATCGGACACTAAGTGACACTATTGATACTTTGTGGGAACCAGTGACACTAATACAGTGATCAGTGCTAAAAATATACACTGTCACTGTACTAATGACACTGGCTGGGAAGGGGTTAACATCTAGGGCGATCAAAGGGTTAAATGTGTGCCTAACCAGTGTTTTCTCACTGTGGGGGAGGTGCTTTTACTAAGGGAAGGCATAGATCCCTGCCCCTGCCTTGCAGGAACACAGGGTCAATGTCTTCAATACTGACAGAATGGTGATCTGCCTTGTTTACATTCTGCCTGTGTACAGAACGGCGGACATCGAGTCTGCTGGACCAACTGATCAGCTCCGATACCCAGTAATGCAGGATCACGTATATATACATGATTCTGGGCAGCACAAAAGGGGCACAGAAAATGAAAAAAATACAACCCCCTCTAAGCTAGTAGGAGTGGCAGAGCGGGGGTGTGTAATTTATTTTTTTTAATTCTGTACTGACTGTCTCTCTGTTCATATCCAATCCGGGGACAAAACCGGGGACATGCTTGATCCGGGGACAGTGTCCTCATTCCAGGGACTGTCCCCGGAAACCGGGGATGTCTGGTCACCCTAGTTTAAGGTAATCCATTGCGTCTAGATGTTAGGGGCTACAGCAATCCTGTCAAGTCTAGGTGTTTGTGATAGTTGGAGCCGCCTGGGACCTTTTAGTGGCCTTACCAGCGTAACTTATCCAAGTGGCCTAGACACCATAGAACTTATCATAGCGATCCTTACACGTCACCATCCATTCCTCAGCAGCCATTATATTATTCACTAAGTGAATCCAGTCTGTCCAGGCAGGAATTTGTGATCTCTTCCAGTATACTGGAATTAATCGTCTAGCTGCATTAAGCAGGTGAGGCAATACGGACTTGCGATAATGGCTAAGAGGCATGGCGGGGACATGCAGCAGCATCTCCATCGGAGAGTAAGGAACTTCAATGTTCAGAATAGCCCTGATTTGGGTTTGTATGTCTTGCCAATAGGGTTGTATGCTAGGACATTGCCACCAGATATGTAAGAATGTGCCTCTAAGGGTGAGTGGTACATTAAAGTTAATAGGGAAAGAACGTTGTTGTCAGCTAAGGACAGAAAGTGGACGACAAGAACAATAAGTGAAGATGGACCCTCTTGGATGGATCACCATTTTCTTTTTAATAAAAGCAGCAGACTAAAAATACCGAAAATTACTTTTGAAATTCCTCTAACACGCTAAAGCTTACATGAGATTTTAGAGATTGGGTTTACATATACTTTAACTCCGGGCATATATGGATACTTCCCTCTAGTTCAGCTCTAAGGCATGAATTCATATTTCTGTTATTGCTTTATAAATGATATGTACCCAGTTTGTACAGTGTTCATTTCCTCTAACATCTTCGTAAGTGCCGGAATATTCAGTTCTTTCAGGTTTATTTGGCTTCTTCAGTGTGAGAAGTTGTTTACCGCTTATGGATCAGAGCAATTTCCACACTTCCAACACATACCTATTGATTTGTCATTAACTATGTCAATTTTAATGAAGGAGGAATGACACAAGGTAATTATTTTTTCTGGTGGGGGGGGGGGGGTCGAAGGACAAACAAGTACTTTTTTTCTAATATTGTCTTCAAATATATATTTTTTTTATCTATTTTGAAGGCTTAAAATAATGAAACATTTGCGAAAAAAACCTATTGCATACAAACAAAAATAAGAATTTCTTTTAGTGGTATTGTCTTCCATTTTATTACCTATTTTATTATTATCTTTACTTTATGCCTATTTTGATGGCGAAAGCTTCATAAATATGCATAGAAAAAAATACGTATTTGCATTCTTTGGTGGTATTGTTTTGAAATATTTATTTTATTTCATATTAATTTTGTTGCATGCAAACAAAAATAAGTCTTTCTTTTAGTGGCATTATCTTCAGGCTGAGTTCACACTATTGCGGTTTCCCCACATTCAATTCGCATGATAGGAGGCTGTGACCGGCTCTCTATGAAGCCGGTTCACATATCTCTGGAGCGTCCTGTGCATCTTCTGGTATGTTTCAGGTCCGAATTCAGCCAAAAATGTGGACCGAAATCGGACCTGAAATGAAGAACAAAGACGCACCGGACTCCTGCTGTCAGTCGCTCTATACAGCAGTGTGAACCCAGCCCCAAATATTTATTTCCTGACAGACTCCATGGCAGCATACAATGGGTTAACCCCGCCTCCTCTCCACTCCTATAGGACCCCGCTCCCATAAATTTGGGCTCAGAGCCAGAGGCTATGTTAATTTTTTGTCCTCCTCTTGAAGACCAGAATGATTGAAGTCTTACCTTGCGTAGCAAGTTTGAGAGGGTGCTTAACCCTTTTCTTTCCTCGCTTGCCTGGGCACATTTTTGGGTTCTTAATCCTTTCTTTCTACCCTGTTTTGTACTTTTTTTTGTGAGTCCTTCTAGGTCAGATTGACAATACACGGCATGAGATCGGTAAGACCTCTTTAGGTCACAACATCAACTTTCTTCATCCAGAATTAGTCATCATAAATCACTGTCTAGATCCAGCCTTCATAGCAGAAGCTCTAAATCCTTCTCTAGGCACCGCACTCACCGCTATGTCAGCCGCTCCAAGGAAGGAGCCTGCTGGGGATGCGGAATTCAGGTCCCAGAGGGCAGGTTTCTGTGTGAGCAATAATATGCCCGAGCGGTTGGAGAAAAGGATTTCCAGCAAATTAAGTCTCTGGTGAGGCGCAGGGTGCAAGAACCCCTTAAAGAGTAGGGTATAAGCTACACGCAAATGCCCACCAGCCATTACGGAGTGTTTCTCCCACTAAGATGGCTAGGAAGAACGGGAACCATCCCAACCATTCCATCCATCTATAAGGACCTCAGACAATGAGGCAGAGAGAGTCACTTTGCCCTTGTGGTGCCCTTTTGGTCAAAGCTACGAATAGGGCATTTACATGGGTAGAACTTGTAGAGTCTCCTGCAAAGCAAGAAATTCCTTAAACCCCTCTAGAGAGCATTCTAAATTCCCATTCCTGTCGGAACTAAGGGACACCATTATGGATGAGTGCGTGAGATATACCTCCCTTCTGAGCAGGCCAAGCTCTATCCGTTCAGGGATAAGGATGTGAAGCATCGAAAGGCTGCCTCTCTAGTTGTTGAAGTCTTGATGAGGCAAGCAAGCTGGTTGCTCTTCCTTGGAAGATGCAGTGATTGGACTGAAAGTCAGCCTGGGATCTAGTGGCCGTGTTTAAAGCACTGAAAATGTGGAAGAAGAATGTGGATGCAGTATTCAGAACTTTTCAGATGAAGCGACCAGAAACCTGGTAGTTCAGGAGCCAGAGCTGGCAGTAGTTTCCATGATGAGGCTTCATTTGACATCGTACACATTGTAGTAATGTTCTCGCTAGCTACGGCTAAGTGAGCGCTATGGCTCTGGCCTTGGCTTGATCATTCTGCCCCTAGCAGGCATGGTGGAAGAATCCTTTGAGGGAGCTTCATCGTTTGCAAAAAGCTGAATAGCACCATAAACTGGGCTACAGTTGGGTTTTGCCTCAGGACCTGCACCTGCTAGGCCCGGAAGAAGACGTTGTCTAGAAGACAAAGTTCAGAGTGTGCGGGGGTCGCACACTTTACAGACCAGGTCAGGATTTTGGGAAGAGCTGGTAAAGAGGCCAGGTGTCCCCTCAAATGTCTGCTAAGTGAATCTGACCTCGGGTTTCCGAGAAGCCGAGGGGGCCTCGACTGTTGGAACTTTAAATCGGTCGTTTCAGGATACGCATGAGCCTTCGGATTTCCTCCTCATCTCAGATTCGTTTGCACAGATTTACCTCACTAAAGAGGTAAAGAGGCAGACACTCTTGTATTATGTAAGGTCTCTGGTGTCGCAAAGTGCTGCTGTGCCAGTCCCAGAAAGCAGAAGATTTCTGGGCATGTACTTGCCCCTCTTCATGGTCATAAAGAAGAACGGCTTGCAGAGGCCAGCTCTAGCCCTCACGCACATAAAACAATTCTCATCTAAAAGGAGAAGTTTATGATTGGGATCCAGCCAAGTGACTGGCTCATTTTCGTAGACCTAAATGCATGCATCGTACATACTAGGGGGAGTACAACTGGGGGAATCCATACTGGAGAAGGATCTGGGGGTGTTGGTAGATCATAAGCTTAATAATGGCATGCAATGCCAAGCTGCGGTTTCCAAAGCAACCAAAATCCTTTCTTGTATTAAGAGAGGTTTGGACTCCAGAGATAGAGACATTATTTTGCCCCTGTACAAATCATTAGTAAGACCTCATCTGGAATGTGCAGTTCAGTTTTGGGCACCTGTTCTCAAAAAGGATATCGGGGAACTGGAGAAAGTGCAGAGAAGGGCAACCAAACTAATAAGAGGCATGGAGGAGCTCAGCTATGAGGAAAGATTAGAGGATCTGAATTTATTCTCACTTGTGAAGAGGAGATTAAGGGGGGATATGATCAACATGTACAAGTATATAAGTGGTCCATATAGTGAACTTGGTGGGGAGTTATTTACTTTAAGGTCATCACAAAGGACAAGGGGGCACTCTTTACGTCTAGAGGAAAAAAGATTTCATCTACAAATACGGAAAGGTTTCTTCACAGTAAGAGCTGTGAAAATGTGGAATAGACTCCCTCCAGAGGTGGTTTTGGCCAGCACAGTTGATTGCTTTAAAAAAGGCCTGGATTCTTTCCTTAATGTAAATAATATAACTGGGTACTAACATTTTTAGGTAAAGTTGATCCAGGGTGAATCCGATTGCCTCTCGGGGAATCAGGAAGGATTTTTTTCCCCCATTATAGCAAATTGGATCCATGCTTTGCTGGGGGTTTTTGCCTTCCTCTGGATCAACTGTGGGTGAAGGATTGTATATGGGATTATTTGGTTGTGTATGTGTATGTAGGTGTGTATATATA
>BLSH010034227.1:143068-154286 GCA_018402905.1 Glandirana rugosa
AACACTTCAATACCGGGCACTTACCCCCCCCCCCCCCCCTTCCTGCCCAGACCAATTTTCAGCTTTCAGCACTGTGGCATTTTGAATGAGGATTGCGCGGTCATGCAACACAGTACCCATACAACATTTTTATCATTTTTTCCCACAAACATAGCTTTCCTTTGGTGGTATTTGATCACCTCTGGGGTTTTTATTTTTTTGCGCTACAAATAAAAAAAGACTAAAAATTTTGAAAAAATAAAACGTTTTTCTTTGTTTCTGTCACAAAACTTTGTAAATAAGTACATTTTCTCCATCACTGACGTGCACTGATGAGGCAGTACTGATTGGCACTGATGAGGCAGCACTGATGAGGTTGCACTGATGGGCACTGATAATGAAACACTTATATGCGGCACTGATAAGCAGTACTGACGGGCACTGATAGGTAGCACCGATGGGCACTGATAGGTAGCACTGATGGGCAATTATAGGCGGCACTGATGGGCACTCATAGGTGGCACTGATGGGCACTCATAGGCGGCACTGATAGGTGACACTGATAGGTGGTACTTGTGGGCACTGATAAGTGGCAATGATAGATGGCACTTTTTGGAGGCATTCATTGGTGGTCCTGGGTGGCATCCAAGATGGGCACTGAGTGCCATCCCTGTTGGGTATTGTGCCCCTTACCTGGTGGCTTAGGGTGGGCTCTCTGGTGGTCAGGGTGGGCTTCCCTGGTGGTCTCCCTGGTTGTTCCTGGGTGAGCATTCCCTGGTAGTCCTGGTGGGCTCCCTGGTGGTCCTGGGTGGCGATCCTAGGGGGCTGCACTGATAAACATTCAGTGCAGCCCCCCCCGTCAGGAGAGCCACCGATCCGCTCTCCTCTATTCACGTCTGCAGACGCGAGTAGAGGAAAAGCCGTTACACTGCTCTTCCTGTTTACACTGTGACCAGCCGTGATTGGTCACGGATGATCACGTGGTAAAGAGCTTCCGATGGAAGCTCTTTACCAAGATCTGTAATGCGGTGGGTCAGACTGACACACCGCACCACCGATCACCACGATGCGCACCCCCGGAGGGCACGCAATTGCGGGTTATCCTGAAAGACATCATATGATGTCCGGTCAGGATTACGGAACCACCGCCCGGCCGTCATTTTGCTATAGGCCAGGCGGGAAGTGGTTAAAAAGCAGCAGCAACCTGAGTATAAAAGTCTGTCCACTGCCAGCATGCTGCACAGAAGGCCTCTTGCTCTGTAGGAGGGAGCAGTGGAAGTCGAATGCACCCCCTGTGAAGTCAGAGCTAAAGCTCTCCAAATAGCAGTAAGCATAAGATTTGCTGTTTGCAGAATTATAGGTCAGACTAATCATTGGGTCAGATCTCTGCAGAGAGACCGCTGCTTATCTCCAAGTCATCCATTCCCATGCAGGGTTCTGTGGAACACAGGGGTTCCTCCAGAGGTTGCTGGGGGTTCCTTGAGCTGTATCTGATGGGCCTCCCATTTGATGGTGCCCGCATAGTTCCAGAACCAACGCTGCTTGGCAGAGCCAGCTCCGTGATCTTTTTAGCTGTCTGTCAGAGTCATATTCTGACCACCACTATAATGGAGGCATTCTTCTTACTGAGCTCCAAGATAAGCAGCATTTTTCCTACTGATCTGTGATCCTGATCTGGAGTGAAAAGGTTGAAATAGACTGCCCAAGGCCAGGGATTTTCAACCGGGGTTCCGCGGCACCGCAAAGAGTTCCCAGGGGTACCGCGGCAAAATTTCACACAGCCCGGTGCTCATTGATCATTTTAGATTTCCACTGTTAACTTCTGTGTACAAAAGAGCGGGAGAGATCACATCCGGCATCCTCCCAGCTCTCTCCTCCTCTATGTTGATCTTTGTATATTTTCCAGCAAAACTGAAAGCCAATTAAGCCGCCCGCCCACGCCCTACCAACCGATGACATCATCGGTTGCTAAGAGCAGGTTGGGCGGCTTGCACATCTTTCAGTATTGCCGGCAAACATACAGAGTACAACATAGAAGAGGAGAGAGCCGGGAGATGTGATCTCTCTCGTTCCTTTGTACACAGAAGTTAACAGTGGAAATCTATAATGATAGGTGTGTAATTTAGCTATGGTAAGGGCAAAGAGGGGGGCTTTAGGAGGGGGGGGATTTAGGACTGGGGGGGGGGGATTTATGCTAGGAGGGGGGATTAGTACTAGTAGGGGATATTTGAGGGGGTGATTTGTGCTAGCAAGGGAGATTGGGGGAATGTACAACCTACTGACTACTTAAATCTGCCTTGCAAACTACATTTTAGGATTTTTCCCACCAGGTACAGTGCGGTAAAATGTGTGAAAATACGCATTTTCCTGCACCACACAAAAATGCTTTGCCTTTTGCAGTTGTGTGCGGATGCCACGCATTCTTAATTCTTCATGGCACCCATACACAGCCACCAATTGCATGTACACTATATTATCAGCTTCAACTCTTCTGGGAAGGCTGTCCACAAGGTTTAGGAATGTCTATGGGAATGTTTGACCATTCTTCCAGAAGAGTATTTGTGAGGTCAGCCACTGATGTTGGACGAGAAGGCCTGGCTCACAGTCTCTGCTCTAATTCATTCCAAAGGTGTTCTATGGGGTTGAGGTCAGGACTCTGTGCAGGCCAGTGAAGTTCCTCCACCCCAAACTCGCTCGCCCATGCCTTTATGGACCTTGCTTTGTGCACTGGTCCAATTCATTTGGTGGAGGGGGGATTCTGGTGTGGGGTTGTTTTTCAGAGGTTTGGCTTGGCCCCTTAGTTCCAGTGAAGGGCATTCTTAAGGTGCCAGCATACCAAGACATTTTGGACAATTTCATGCACCCAACATTGTGGGAATAGTTCAGGCATGGCCCCTTCCTGTTGCAACATGACTGCACACCAGTGCACAAAGCAAGGTCCATAAAGACATGGATGCGTGAGTTTGGGGTGGAGTGACTGACCTGCACCCGATAGAACACCTTTTGGGATGAATTAAAGCAGAGACTGTAAGCCAGGCCTTCTCATCCAACATCAGTGCCTGACCTCACAAATGCACTTCTGGAAGAATGGTCAAATGTTCCCATAGACACACTCCTAAACCTTGTGGACAGCCTTCCCAGAAGAGTTGAACATGAAAAAGATAGAAGGCGTGTGGGCCTAGCGCTTTATCCCAAAACAAAGGCTTTATTAATATACAAAACAAGGTAGTATACTCACAAAAGAAGACTAGAATAAAAGCATATCTTAATAATTCTCCACATGGGTCCATAAATTGTCCACATCACATGGGTCTGTCATGTAGAGGCATAGGCTAACGCGTTTCGAGGAGTTCCTCTTCCTCAGAGCCACTTGACTGGCCTGCACAGAGTCCTGACTTCCACCTGATAGAACACCTTTGGGATGAATTAGAGCAGAGACTGCGAGCCAGGCCTTGTCATCCACATCAGTGCCTGACCTCACAAATGCAATTCTTAAAGAATTGTCAAACATTCCCATAGACACTCCTAAACCTTATGGACAGCCTTCCCAGAAGAGTTGAAGCTGTTATCGCTGCAAAGAGTAGGCCAACTCAATATTGAACCCTACAGACTAAGACTGGGATGCCATTAAAGTTCATGTGCGTGTAAAGGCAGGTGTCACAATACTTTTGGTACTATAGTGTATGTGTTGGTGGGTTTTGGAAATGGCAAGAAATTTTCAGTTACATGTCAAAAAATTATACATTTTTAATTATTTGTCCCAATTTTCCTTTGATCAAAATAACAAATCGGGATTTATCTATTAACATTTACCAATTTGTCCTGAAAAAGACAAGGTATAATTCACATGGATACACTAAGACATTTCAATTATAAAAAATATTAATTAACGCCTGCATCATTAACTCCATCTAATGGCCAAAACGCAGTGTCGTTTTCTGAAATGCCTCAATGAGAAAATATACTGCATATTGACCACTAGATGGAGCTGATTATAACGGTGTTAATATATTCAAAAAAGAATACTGTGAAATTTTGTTTAGCCCACACAAATGTTTTATGAATAAACCCCTAAGTAGTTCTGATGATATGTACAGTTTTACTAAAACAGGCCAAAGTTGCAAATCTGGTTTCAGACATTAAGATTTGTTTTACTTTCTGTTATGGAGGAGTTGCTTAGTAAGCAGTAGGCTAGCATTATATCTAAGTGTGGTGACCCCAAAGCGATACTGTGTTCAGGGCTGTCTTAATGCATGGGCACCCCTGGGCACTGCCCAGAGGCCCCAAGTGCATGAGGGCCCAATGATAATCTTGCATTACATCATATTTTTCAGCTGTCCCGGATTTGCCGGGACAGTCACACTTTTTACTAAGCTGTCTTGGGATGTCAGTGCCCCAGGAAGCATCCCAGAACCTGTACTGTGCCCTCCTAATCCCAGTATTGTGCCCTTCTGACTCCCCACCCCCTGTACTGTGCCCTTCTGCCTCCCCCTATACTGTGCCCTTTGTATTGATTACGCTTTGATTTATGGCATGTTTTCTCATTGCTTAACCACTTCAACCATGGAAGGATTTACCCACTTCCTGACCAGGGCATTTTTTGTGATTCGGCACTGCGTCGCTTTAGCTGACAATTGCACGGTCGTAGTTACATAGTTAGTCAGGTTGAAAAAACACACAAGTCCATCTCGTTCAACCAAAAAAAAAAATAATAATTTATATATAACCAAACAATCCCATATACAATCCGTCACCCACAGTTGATCCAGAGGAAGGCAAAAACCCCAGCAAAGCGTGATCCAATTTGCCATAACAGGGGAAAAAATTCCTTCCTGATCCCCCGAGAGGCAATCGGATTCACCCTGGATCAACTTTACCTAAAAATGTTAGCACTCAGTTATATTATTTACATTAAGGAAAGAATCCAGGCCTTTTTTAAAGCAATCAACCGTGCTGGCCAAAACCACCTCTGAAGGGAGTCTATTCCACATTTTCACAGCTCTTACTGTGAAGAAACCTTTCCGTATTGGTAGATGAAATCTTTTTTCCTCTAGACGTAAAGAATGCCCCCTTGTCCTTTGTGATGACCTTAAAGTAAATAACTCCACACCAAGTTCACTATATGGACCACTTATATACTTGTACATGTTGATCATATCCCCCCTTAACCTCCTCCTCTCAAGAGAGAATAAATTCAGTTCCTCTAATCTTTCCTCATAGCTGAGCTCCTCCATGCCTTTTATTAGTTCGGTTGCCCTTCTCTGCACTTTCTCCAGTTCCCCGATATCCTTTTTGAGAACTGGTGCCCAAAACTGAACTGCATATTCCAGATGAGGTCTTACTAATGATTTGTACAGGGGCAAAATAATGTCTCTATCTCTGGAGTCCATACCTCTCTTAATACAAGAGAGGAGTTTGCTTGCTTTGGAAACCACAGCTTGGCATTGCATGCCATTATTAAGCTTATGTTCTACCAAAACCCCCAGATCCTTCTCCAGTATGGATTCCCCCAGTTGTACCCTCCCTAGTATGTACGATGCATGTTCTTAGCCCCCCAAGTGTATAACTTTACATTTGTCAACATTAAGCCTCATTTGCCACATAGTCGCCCAATTAAACAGTGCATTGAGGTCTGCTTGTAAGTTGGAGACATCCTGTAAGGACCGTTATTCCACTGCATAGCTTGGTGTCATCTGCAAACACTGAAATGTTACTTTTAATCCCAGACCCTACATCATTTATAAATATATTGAAAAGTAATGGGTCCCAACACTGAACCTTGGGGTACACCACTGATAACCTTAGACCATTCAGAGTAAGAATCATTAACCACTACTCTCTGAATTCGGTCTTTTAGCCAGTTTTCTATCCATTTACAAATTGATCTTTCCAAGCCTGTAGACTTTACCTTACACATTAGCCGTGTGTGGGGAACGGTGTCAAACGCTTTCGCAAAATCCAAGTATACCACGTCCACAGCCACCCCTCTGTCCAAGGTTTTACTTACCTTCTCATAAAAAGAAATCAGGTTTGTTTGACAACTTCTGTCTTTCATGAATCCATGCTGTCTGTTGCTTAAAACATTTTTTTTCCAACAAGAACTGATCTATGTGGTCTTTTATTAAACTCTCCAGTAACTTCCCAGCTATAGAAGTTAAACTAACAGGTCTATAGTTACTTGGTAAAGACTTTGATCCCTTTTTAAATATGGGCATCACATTGGCCCTACGCCAATCCTGTTGTACTATTCCAGTCATTAAGGAGTCCCTAAAAATTATATACAATGGCTTTGAAATGACAGAGCTCAATTCTTTTAGGATCAGTGGATGGATGTCATCTGGTCCAGGTGCTTTATCTACCTTTATTCTGTCTAACTACTTCTGGACCATTTCACTTTTGAGCCATTGTGGATCATTCGGGGCTGTGTCACTACCACCCCCATTGTGGATATGAGCTTCCCCATGCTCCTTTGTATAAACAGAGCTGAAGAAATTATTTAATAAGTTTGCCTTCTCTTTGTCCCCAGTCACGCACTCTAGATTATTTTGTAAAGGGCCTACATGCTCAGACCTGACCTTTTTACTATTAATATATTTAAAGAATTTTTTGGGGTTTGTCCTACTATCTTTTGCAATCTGTCGTTCGTTGTGAATTTTTGCATCCTTGATTTCCTTTTTACATATTCTGTTATATTCTTTGTAACATTTAAAAGATGATAGTGTTCCCTCCTTTTTATATTTTTTAAATGCTCTTTTCTCATCATTTATAACTTTTTTAACTTTTGGCTGTGAGTAGAGCTGAGCGAACAGTTCGGGTCCGTACCGAACTTTGGGGTGTCCGTGACCCGGACCCGAACCCTTGAAAAAAGTTTGGGTTTGAGTTCTGGGTTCGGGTCTTTATCACGCATGTTGAATAGCTGCAGGGCAGCCAATCAACAAGCGTTTCACTGGTTTGCCCTTAGAAGCCATCACAGCCATGCCTACTAATGACATGGCTGTGATTGGCCAGTGCATCATGTGACCCAGCCTCTTTATAAGCTGGAGTCACTTAGTGCTGCATGTCACATGCTCTCTGGGTAGTGTAGGGAGAGGATGCTGCCGGCGCTGTGAGGGACAGATTGCAGATATAATAACATCTCATCCTGCATTACAGAACGATCTGACTGGACTAGGTACAGTCTACTGCTTAGAGGGACAGATTATTGTTCTAAAATCATCTTCTAGTTCTATAGGGTCAGGTTCCTGCTGTTGCTGTAAGGGACAGATTATTGTTCTAAAATCATTTTACTTCCTTTTGCAGCCCTCTAGCACTTTCCAGGACTTTTTTACAGTCATTTTTGTGCCAAAAAGTTTGGGTTTCCATTGACTTCAATGGGGTTTGGGGTAAAGTTCGGGTCAAGTTCGGTACCAAACCCGGACTTTTTCCCGAAGTTCGGCCGAACCCACCGAACCCAAACATCCAAGTGTTCGCTCAACTCTAGCCGTGAGCCAAATAGGTTTTCTTTTTAGCTTTTTAAACTTATTGCCCATGGGAATATACTTTGCAGCGAGTTTGCATATAGTCTTTTTGAAAAATTCCCATTTCTGTTCTGTGTTCATCGATGCCAATATTCCCTCCCAGTCTAAGTCCTGGAGAGCAGCCCTCATCTTTGTAAAATTTGCTCTCTTAAAATTAAGTGTTTTTATCTTTCCTGTATGCGTTTGTTGCTTGTAGTTTACATTAAATGAAATCATGTTATGGTCACTGTTACCCAGATGTTCCTTTATATAAATATTGGTAATAAGCTCTGCATGGTTTGAGATTACCAGATCCAGCAAAGCGTCATTCCGTTGGGGCCGCAATAAACTGGATCATAAAATTGTCCTGTAATAGGTTTATAAATTTTTGCCCTTTAGCTGTCCCAGCAGTGCCATTACTCCAGTTAATTTCCGGATAGTTAAAATCCCCCATTATTATCACTGTCCAAGCCCTTGCAGCTCTTTCCATCTGTGCAAGGAGCAAAGTCTCCACCTCCTCTTTAACACTGGGAGGTCTATATCAAACTCCAATGATCACCTTTGTAGTGTGCACACCGATATTTAGATCTACCCATAATGCTTCAGACTCATCACACTCTCCATCAACTAGGTCCTCATTCACACTCGCTTTGAGATCACTTCTCACATAGAGACAGACACCCCCACCCTTCCGTTTTACCCTGTCTTTCCAAAAGATAGCATAGCCAGGAATATTAATAGCCCAGTCATGTGAAGAATGAAGCCAAAATTCAGCTATACCAATCAAATCATAGTTCTCCTCATGCACCAGAGCTTCCAACTCACCTATTTTGCTTGGCAGACTCCTGGCAATTTTACTTTAATTCACTGTCAAATTGTGCACATGTATGTTGCATATTTTTAATTTTAGTACAAACAGTACCATTTCCAATGGTTGATTGTAACATGGGAACCTTCATATCATCTTCCTTAGCCCTCCCCCCATCTTTCCCTATTCCACCCACCAATAGGGGCTGTTTCCTGTCTGACCTGTCTACATCATGCTACGTTGTATCCAAAAAAAGTTTTGTCCTTTGTTCCCCACAAATAGGTTGGTGGTATTTGATCACCTCAGTTTTTATTTTTTTGCGCTATAAGCAAAAAAACTGTGGCAATTTTGGAAAAAAAAGCAATATTTTTTTATATTTTGCTATAATAAATATCCAAAAAAATGTAAAAAAAAAAACGAATTTCTTCCTCAGTTTAGGGCAATATGTATTCTTCTACATATTTTTGGTAAAAAATAAATAAATAAAAAAAAACCTCAATAAGCATGGTTTGCGCAAAATTTACAGCGTCTACAAACTATGGGAATAGAATTGTGGCATTTTTATTATTTTTTACTAGTAATGGCGGCAATCTGTGATTTTAGCAGGACTGCGACATTGCGGTGGACAGATTGGACATTTTTTACACTTTTTTGGGACTATTGACATTTATACAGTGATCAGAGCTATAAATAGCCACTGATTACTGTATAATTGTCAGTGGCAGGGAAGGGGTTAACACTAGGGGGCGATCAAAGGGTTAACTGTGTTCCCTAGTGAGGTGTTTCTAACTGACTGGGGGCTGGGCTGACTGGGGGAGGAGAGAGATCGTTGTTCCTAATCACAGGGAACAGACGATCTCTCCCAACTGCCCTGTCAGAACGGGGATCTGCTTTGCTTACACTCGTAGATCCTCTTTCTGTCAGTGCGGGGAGCGATTGCAGATGACCGGCGGACGTCAAGTCTGCCCCACCCACTGATTGGCTCCCCCGCTAGCCAGTGAGCACACGCCCGTGCACACAACACGCGCTCCCGTGCTGGAGAATTGCGCAGGAGAGCCGACCTGCCGCCGTCGGCTGGTCGGCAAGCAGTTAAAATAGATATTTTTTACAGTACTAATAAATATATGTTTAATTCTATGAACTATTTATACTTTAATTCTTGAGAGTAGGTGTGTAAATTGGGGCCCAGGGGCCCATGCTGCTATTAAGATGGACCTGACTGTGTTCCAGAAAGGACAAGAGCAGTAACCAGAGGGCAGAAGTGAACCAAACATTGTGCTATTGCAATGCAGTGATATAGAAAACTAAAGATTCATATTCTAAAAGACGGTAAAGCAATCACTGTAGCAATCAAATACTTTTAATATTTGCATAAGCATGGCCCTTTAAGCGGAGATGGGGCTGGCTGTAAAAACTGCAAAGCCCAAACTGTCAAGCAAGAATCTCCCACAGGTAGCTGTTAAGCAAGAAAACCAATATTGTAAGGATTTGCTAAGACTCGGCAGTTACTTAACACTGAAAGACAATTTCTCCAGGAAAATCCATCAAGTCGGCCTGAGCTCTTCTCTGTAGAGCATTTGAATGAACGGCTTATCAAATGCGTGCCAGCAATGTATTGAGCAGGGTAGATGTGGAATTGTGCCAAGATCTGTTTTGCATAGTTTTAAGATTACTGGTGTTTCAGTATAAATACCTCTACCGGCTTTGAGAGCAAGCAGAGATCTGAGAATTGTCAGCTGGATGGAGTAATCATTGCATAGATTTTAGAAGTGTGAAATGCTAAAATTGAATATCACAGTGCAACAACCTGCGCGTTGGATAAATGGCGTTTTTTGGTAAGGTGTGATTACAAACTCATTTTATCTTGTGTTCTGCAGACAGAGGCTGGGGATGTATTTCTCATATTGTTTTCTTCGTCTTAGACTTAGCTGATATGGAGCCCGGAGGTGTGGGAAGGCAGCATAGCCTGAAGCCTAGAGGCAGCAAAGATATTAGGGGTGTCAGGCTGATAGAGATTTCATCATCGCCCATGTGTTTTTTTCATGCACACTTGAGCTCAAAAATTCTGCTTTTACAGGCGTTTGAGTTTTTTTTCTTTTCTGCTTATCAATACCACTCTGTGTCAGTAATACAGGGTGCAGGGGCGTTGCCCCCCTATCCATGTGTCCGCCCCCCTAATCTACATGCGGGCACTGGACGCATGAATTCCAATGTTTTTTTTTTTTTTTTGAAGCACGTGATTAGAGCCAGAGGCTCTAATAGGCTTCAAAAAAGGGTGGGCTCTGCGCCCGAACCCACCCAGTTGTGGGACAATAGCGAATGAAGACAGAGAAGACCGAAAAAATACCCCATCACTTATGCGTTCAGGAGAGGAACAGATTTGCACTACAGAAAGTGTTTCATAGGAAACCATGTTGAATGGACTGCAGTGCCAATCTGCAAAATGCAAAAAGCACTGAAAATGCATAGGTGTGAATCAGGCCTAAAGGCGCAAGATGCGCATAAACATGCACTAATGCTAGGTGCTTTTAGGTGCATTCCTGAGTTTCTGCGTTTATAAATGAATGCATTCTAAGGGCCAGAATCCTGGCCAAAAGAATGTATTAACACCAGACATGGGAACGCGCATGCAAAAATGCAGCTTTATACTGTGTTTTTGCTGCTGCTAAACTTCTGTAGGAGAAAAAAAAACATCAATAGCATGCAGTGTGAACCAATTATCGCTTTGATCGGCTGGTGGTATATTATTTCGTCCCACAACCCCCCCGGTAAGGCAATCGGTCACTGCACTTAACCCATCTAGGCGGCGGCTTCACCCTGTATCTCCACCTTTCTCGGCTTCTCCTGCGTCTCCTCCCTCCTTCCCCTCGGCCGCCAATAAATCGCTTCTCCTCTTGGCCAATCGGGTCCCAGGACCCGCTTCCTGAGCTGGGAT
>BLSH010034227.1:162590-172699 GCA_018402905.1 Glandirana rugosa
CACTTGGCCACCACAAACACAAACTATACCCATAACAGTCACAAAGGTACAACACAAATTTATAGATAACAGAAACGAAAATTATCCTAAAGATGAAAAAAAGTTCAACGGTCATTTTTTACACGGGGCGGTCATTTAAAAGATACAAAACGGTCATTTTTTGCGACGACCTCCAACCGTTGTGACTAACGTCATACGTCTAGTACACTGGTATCCTGCTAAAGGGGCCTTTACAGACACAGGGGGTCCGTACCCTTCAGCGGACGCCAGTGAGTAAGAGTCGGGGCGTGATGTTTATCGTACTGTCGACGGATAGTGAGACACGGGGCGGGGGACAGTAGCGGATAACCTGCTCGTCCCGGGACGATTTGTAGTGCGGGGCTGAGAATGAGTGACCGCAGGCGACTTCCCATGCCTGGGGGACACAGACATTTCCGGGGAAATCGTCCTATGGTCACATGATCTGCATACTGCAATCAGTGTTGCCAACCTCCAGCAGCGTTTTTTACTGGCAAAACATAGAAAATTTACTGGCGGGGCACATTTTTTACTGGCAACTTGAAAAAAAGTAGAAATCCTATTAAAAGCAAAGACAATAGATATTTAAACACAACATGGAAACACTGACAATACCCATATCAAACACAAACACCACCGGTTCACCTGAGCCACCTACCATCAGACTCAGCCTGGACCTGGGCTCAGTCAGTGGGCTGTGATTGGGAAATTTCATGGGCCTGCTGCACAGTGCACTGCACATACATCACACACCCCTGGACCGGTTCACCTGAGCCAGAGCCACCCACCCATCAGATTCAGCCTGCCCTGGACCAGGGACTCGGAAGAAACTGACTGAGAAGAAGTTAGAACTCAACTCACGCCTGCAGTGCAGTACAGCCCTGCATGTCCGCCCCCTCTCAGTCCTCCACATGTCTGTCCCATCTCCGGTGTCTGCTGCTCTGTCAGTGTGTCAGCGGTGCGCTCCAGGCAGCCCGCTCTGTCCCACGTCCATGAGGCTCCTCCGTCCGCCCGCTCTGCTCCGGCCTTTCTATAGGCTGGCAGGCAAAATCCAATGACATCATGTGCACGCGACTCGGGTGGCTCAGGTCAGGATGGGAAGTTCTTGGGGATTTCCGAAATTGAATGCGCAGTTCTGACCCGAATGAGTTGCTGCCGTTTTTACTGGCACAAATCAGCAGCTACGGACTTTTACGGACGGCAAAAAATATGCCCTGTTTTTACGGGCTGTCCGTAAATTTACGGACGGTTGGCAACACTGAGTAGCAGTATATAGCAATCTTGTAAATTCTATCAGTGTCTGGTTAAAGCTTGTAGGTGGAGTTTCCATTCTCATCTGACTGTCCTATCAGGATCCAGGACCCCTGACCCTCTGTCTGGACAGTGCTGATTGGCCATGTGCTGATCACATGCACTCTCCCAAGAAAAAAAAAACTCTTTAGCAATACACACCAAACTGAGCATGTGCAGCCTGACTTCATAGACTCTGTGTTATCAGGAAATTGGGGAGGATTAAACCCTTAGCTTCCACAGTGAGCATAACAAGCATGCTTTACTGCATATACAGACTGATTTTACTGTTGTGGGTTTAGTAACACTTTAAATTCGTTATTGTCAAGCTTCCCAAAAGATACCCCAGCACAACCACTATGCTGTATTATTTAGCAATATGTTTAAAATAAAAAAAATTAGGCAGGCCTATCCAAGGGGAAAAAAGAGAAAAGGAAAAGAAAAAAAAAAAGTTCCCTGCTCTTTATTGTCAGCTTAGATTAGAACATGAGGCATCTATTAATTTTTTTCCACATTTTTTTCAAACTTCTGGGAGGCGTTGCGTTGAGCATAGGTATATATCTCAAACGATACATATTTGTCCATTTTTCGGTCCATGAGGGTAGGAGGATTGGCTGAATTTTTAGGTGGTTTAGGAGATATTTACTGTACTTGTGTAGCAGGCGACTTCACTGGGGCATGCACACTGCACTGTCAATGGACGGTATGTTGTTAATTGAGAGCTGCGCCACAGCAATGCATACTAGCACATTATGACATTTCCTTGCAGGAGGAAAAAAATATTTTTAAACCATGTATATATACACTATATTACCAAAAGTATTGGGACATCTGCCTTTATGGTGGCATTATTACAACATTATGGTTTTGCAATAATTGTCTGTCAGTCTGTTTTAAACCCTTTCCATGCTGCCCATAACATTGGTGACAAGATACAGTATTGAAGCGCTTATAATAAATTCCTCCTAGCCTGGGTATAGACACCTGCATTGTGTCCCAAAAAATTAGAACTGCTACTCTTTAATGGAGTGTACCATGCAATGTACTTCAATGTTGGATTGTTTGACAAGCTTTTTAACCCTTTGTATCTTGTAAGTATAAAACTTACCACTTGTACCAATAAACTAATGGTTCTAAGGATAATACACTAGGTCGGTGCGCCCTTTCATTTTTCCTTTTGTGGTTTCAGAATATCAGACTCCTCGATCTTTGAGGGCAGCAAGACATGGCGTATCCTCACTTGGAGCTTGAATTCAATACATACTTTGAGCGGGCACACTCCCAAGCTCAGGAACGTTTGTATTTGTGTCTATGTGGTCCATACCTTCATACGCTGTGTTCTCCTGGTGGTGGATGGGGCAGTTTTACTGCTACAGGGCAGCTGCTGTGCGCAGGATGATGTGTATATATATGTGATCACCCACTTCCGGGTAGGCGGCGCAAACACGCAGCGGCTCGCTCTCACTGTGATTGTACACAATGGGAGCTGAGCAGCGGGTATCGTGGACTCAATGTGTTCCAGCACCCGCCGATCATCAGCCACAGAGACAGGATTGCAATCTGACCATGTAAACAAGGCAGATTGCCGTTCTGACAGGAGGGAAGGCATGGATGCTGTGTCTCTGCAAAGCAAGGCCTAGGATCCATATCTTCCCCTAGTAAAAGCAACTCCCACACTGTAGTAAAACACAAGCTAGGCACACAGTTAACCCTTTGATTGCCTGTGATGTTAACCCCTTCCCAGCCAGTGTCATTAGTACAGTGACAGTGCATATTTTTAGCACTGATCACTGTATTAGTGTCACTGGTTCCCAAAAAAGTCTCAAAAGTGTCAGTTAGTGTCCGAATGTCCACCATAATATCACAGTTCTGCTATAAGTCACTGATTGCCGCCATTTCTAGTAAAAAATTAAATAAATAGATAAAAAGATATCCCATAGCTTGTAAATACTATAATGTTTGCGCAAATAAATCAATATACGCTTATTGGGAGTTTTTTTACCAATGATATGTTTCAGAATACATATTGGCCTAAATTCATGAAGAAATTCTTTTTTTTTTTCATTTTTTTATTGGATATGCTTTGAAGCAGAAAGTAGAGCTGCATGATTAATCATTAAAAGAATGTGATCTCAATTCGACCCCCCCACACAATCTTAATCCAGCATTTCCTCGATTCATGTAGAAAGTGCAGAGCAGTTCCCCTGCTCACAGCTGTCAAAAAAAAAAGCAGCAGGCAATGTTTATCAACAACATTGCTTAGCACTGAAAGAGACAGATAAAAAGAAACATTGTATCTTATCTGTCCTTCTGTTTATTCATTTACAGATCAAAGGGATGAACTTTTTTTTTATTATTATTTTTATTAAATTGTTCCTCTGTTTAACCCCTTATTAACCCCATAATTTACCCTAATCAGCCGTATTAACTCCTTATTCTCGTTATTCTCCTTCTCATTTCATTATTATTTACTGTATTTACATCATTTATTCATTTACTTCTATTTTAAAAACTATTAATAATTAAAACTTTTTTTCCTGTTTGCTTTGTTCATTAATATTTTTACACCTTTAACATATATTTATACGTTTCATAATGAAAAAAGCACAAAATTAAATATATATATATATATATATATATATATATATATATATATATTTTAAAATAACTTTTCATTGGTTTGTACCATTGCTGACAGCTGAAGGGTAAACAAAAAAGTTGCGGTCGATATCGGTAATTGGTATCGGCGAGTACTAAAAAAAAAGACACTAATATAACTTAATGGTGCTTTTTTATTTCTTTACACATTACATTATTTTTCATTACATTTCTTTAAATTTGATTGAAGCAAAGAGCATTATGTTTTATTTTATTGCTGTCTTGTTTTATAACCTAATGTTCAGGGGCTGTAAATCTTTAAAATAAAAAAAGTTCTTCAGAATCACGATCTTTATTCTAAGCAAAAAAATAATAGTGAATCTCATGTTATCCAGAGTCGTGCAGCTCTAGCAGAAAGTAAAAAGTATTGTTTTTTTTTTTTCTAAATTGTTTCAAAATTGTTATTCTTTTTTTGTTTATAGTGCTCAAATACCACTAAAAGAAAGCTCTATTTGTGGTAAAAAAAAAAGACATACATTTTTATTTGGGTACAGTGTCGCACAACTGCGTAATTTGTCAGGCAAAGTAACGCAGTGCTGTCTTGCAAAAAATGTCCTGATCATGGGGGGGGGGTGTAAATCTTCCGGAGGTCAAGTGGATAAGTAAAAAATTGTATGCCTTGACCACGAATTTTCATGAACCTATAGTACATTCATGTCCTGTCTGGTTGCTTACCTCCTTGGTTGTGTCAGCTAAGAGGCCAGGTACATCATCACCTGTGGTTTAAGTACTCTCCCCTCAGTGAACTCCACCCCAGTCTCGAATTAAGGAGACACTATTTAACCGGTTCCTTACCGAGTCATTGTAAAATGACGTCGGAAGGAACCCTTCGTCGATCCGGGCCGACGTCATAAGACGCTGGCTGCCTCTCGCCACTACTGCTGCTCGTGTGCTCCCCCCGAGGGTGCGCAGCACGGCGATCGGGGCTGAGGCTTGTCCCTCGGACAAAGCCCAGCTCCGATCACTGTAAAGAGCCAATGGAATTGGCTCTTTACCACCTGAATGGCTCTGTCCAATCACAACCCATCTGAGTACCAGAGTACCTGTCGCCATCCCATCTGAGTACCGGTCACCAGCCCATCTGAGTACCTGCCACCAACCCACCTGAGTACCCGAGTACCTGTCACCAGCCTGTCTGAGTACCTGTCACCAACCCATCAGAGTACCCAAGTACCTGTCACCAGCCCATCTGAGTACATGAGTACCTGTCAACAGCCCATCAGAGTACCCAAGTACTTGTCACCAGCCCATCTGAGTACTCCAGTACCTGTCACCAGCCCATCAGAGTACCTGAGTACCTGTCACCAACCCATTTGAGTACCCAAGTACCTGTCACCAGCCCATCAGAGTACCCGAGCACCTGTCACCAGCCCATCAGAGTACCCGAGTACCTGTCACCTGCCCATCAGAGTACCCAAGTACCTGTCACAGCCCATCAAAGTAACTGAGTACCTGTCACCAGCCCATCAGAGTACCTGTCACAGCCCATCAAAGTACCCGAGTACCTGTCACCAACCCAACTGAGTACCTGAGTACCTGTCACAGCCCATCAGAGTACCTGTCACCTGTCCATCAAAGTACCTGAGTACCTGTCACCTGTCCATCAAAGTACCCGAGTACCTGTCACCTGTCCATCAAAGTACCCGAGTACCTATCACCTGTCCATCAAAGTACCCAAGTACCTGTCACACCCCATCAAAGTAACCGAGTACCTGTCACCAGCCCATCAAAGTACCCGAGTACCTGTCACCAACCCATCTGAGTACCCGAGTACCTATCACCATCCCATCTGAGTACCCGAGTGCCTGTCACCATCCCATCTGAGTACCCGAGTATCTGTCACCAGCCCATCTGAGTACCTGTCACCAACCCATCAGAGTACCCAAGTACCTGTCACCAGCCCATCTGAGTACTCGAGCACCTATCAACAGCCCATCAGTGTACCCAAGTACTTGTCACCAACCCATCTGAGTACCCGAGTACCTGTCACAGCCCATCAGAGTACCTGTCACCTGTCCATCAAAGTACCCGAGTACCTATCACCTGTCCATTAAAGTACCTAAGTACCTGTCACAGCCCATCAAAGTAGCTGAGTACCTGTCACCAGCCCATCAAAGTAGCTGAGTACCTGTCACCAACACATCTGAGTACCCGAGTACCTGTCACCATACCATCTGAGTACCCGAGTAACTGTCACCATCCCATCTGAGTACCCGAGTACCTGTCACCAGCCCATCTGAGTACCTGCCACCAACCCATCAGAGTACCCAAGTACCTGTCACCAGCCCATCTGAGTACTCGAGTATGTGTCAACAGCCCATCAGAGTACCCAAGTACTATTCACCAGCCCATCTGAGTACCCCAGTACCTGTCACCAGCCCATCAGAGTAACCAAGTACCTGTCACCAGCCCATCAGAGTACCTGAGTGCCTGTCACCAACCCATCTGAGTACCCAAGTACCTGTTACCAGCCCATCAGAGTACTTAAGTACCTGTCACCAACCCACCAAAGTACCCGAGTACCTGTCACCAACCCATCAGCGTACCCGAGTACCTGTCACCAGCCCATCAGCGTACCCGAGTACCTGTCACCAGCCCATCAGAGTACCCGAGTACCTGTCACCTGCCCATCAGAGTACCCGAGTACCTGTCACCTGCCCTTCAGATTAGCCGAGTCCCCTTCACCAACCCATCTGAGTAACTGAGTACCTATCTGCAGACCATCAGAGTACCCAAGTACCTTTTACCAGTCCATAAGATTACCCAAGTACCTGTCTCCAGTCCATCAAAGTACCCGAGTACCTATCTGCAGCCCATCAGAATACCTGAGTACCTATCTGCAGCCCATGCCTCATAGAATATACCTCCAGTGTTTGCTTTCCAAAATGGGGTTATTTTTTTGGGTAATTCCACTGTCCTGGTGCTCCAGGGCATTCAAATGTGTGATAGGTATGAATGAAATTTTATGTGTAATTTATGCTCCTAGAACGCCTGCTCCGTGCATGTTCGGCCTCTGTATGTGGCCAGAGTGTGAAAAAGTCTCACACATGTGGTATCGCCATACTCGGGACGAGTGTCAGAACATATTTTGGGGGTTCATTTTTGCTATGTACATGCTATGTGTTAGAAATATCTTATAAATTGACCACTTTGTGTAAAAATAAAAGCGTTTTAATTTTTTTTTGGAAAACTTGTGGAAAAAAATGAACCATTCATAACACTCATAATGCCTCATAGAATATACGTTGGGGTGTTTTCTTTCCAAAATGGGGTGATTTTATGGATGATTCCATTGTCCTGGTGCACCAGGGCCTTCAAAAGTGTAATAGGTCGTTAGGAAATTAGATGTGAAATTTCTGCTCCTAGAATGCCTGACGGTGCTCCCTGCATGATGGACCCCTCTATGTGGCCAGGGTGTGAAAAAGTCTCACATATGTGGTATCGCCATACTCGGAACGAGTATCAGAATATATTTTGTGGGGTTATTTTTGCTATATACATGCTATGTGTTCAAAATATCATCAACTGACCACTTTGTGAAAAATATACGTTTTCATTTTCTTTCCACGTTTTCCAAAGACTTGTGGAAAAAAATGAACCATACAAAAGACTCATAATGCCTCATAGAATATACGTTGGGATGTTTGCTTTCCAAAATGGGGTCATTTTGTGGGTAATTCTATTGTCCTGATGCTGCAGAGCCTTCCAAAGTGTAATAGGTGGTTAGGAAATCATATGTGTAATTTATGCTTCTAGAACGCCTGACCGTGCTCCCTGCATGTTGGACCTCTCTGTGTGGCCAGGCTGTGTAAAGTTCTCACACATGTGGTATCACCATACTCGGGATGAGTAGCAGAATATATTTTGGGGGGTAATTTTTGCTACGTACATGCTATGTGTTAGAAATATCTTCTAAATTGACCACTTTGTGTAAAAATAAAAGCGTTTTCATTTTCTTTTAACGTTTTTCGAAGACTGGTGGAAAAAAATTAACCATTCAAAAGACTCATAATGCCTCATAGATTATACGTTGGGGTGTTTGCTTTCCAAAATGGGGACATTTTGAGGGTAATTCCATTGTCCTGGTGTTCCAGGGCCTTCAAAAATGTAATAGGTCCTTAGGAAATTAGATGTGAAAATTCTGCTCCTAGAATGCATGATGGTGCTCCCTGCATGTTGGACCTCTCTATGTGGCCAGGCTGTGAAAAAGTCTCACACATGTGGTATCGCCATACTCAGGGCGAGTAGCAGAATTTATTTTGGGGTGTAATTGGAAGTATGCCTATGCTGTGTGTGAGAAATAACTTGTTGTTATGACAATTTTGTGCAAAAAAATAATAATAATAATTTCTTAATATTCCCAAGAATTGTGGGAAAAAAGTACAACTTCAAAAAACTTGCCATGCCTCTTACTAAATACCTTGGAATGTCTACTTTTCAAAAAGGGGTAATTTAGGTGGTATTTGCACTTCCTGACATTTCAGGGCCTCAGAAATGAGATCGGCCATCAGTACATCAGGTGTGATCAATTTTCAATGATTGGCACCATAACTTGTAGACTCTATAACTTTCACAGAGACCAAATAAAATACACTTATTTGGGTTATTTTTACCAAAGATAGGTAGCAGTATAGGTTTTGGCCCAAATTTATGAACAAAAATTACTTATTTGCAAAATGTTATCATAGAAACTAAAAAAAGGGTTTTTTTTTCAAAATGTTCACACTTTTTTCACTTATGTCACAAAAAAAAAAAAACCCAGAGGTTATTAAATACCACCAAAAGAAAGCTCTATTTGTGTGAAAAAAATGATACAAATTTTGTTCGGGTACAGTGTAGTATGCGAGAGTAATTGTCATTCAAAGTGTGAAATCGCTGAAAGCTGAAAATTGGTCTGGGCAGGAAGGGGGTATAAACGTCCTGTATTGAAATGGTTAAGATCATGTGCTACAAGCCTCGCTGCCGATCAATGCTAAGTCTTTTCCATTTATCGACCTTTGGCTTGTTCTGACTATCCCTGCCTGCCTGATAACCTGACCTTGGCGTGCTCTACTGGCTGTCCCTGTATGCTTGTGGCACTGACCCTTTGCTAGCCCACTGACTATCTCTTGTTGTTTCCTGCGCTGCTACTTCCTCTCTTCCACCCGTGCCAGCGGAGCATGAGCTAGGGGACCCCGGGGGGGCGCAACCTGGATCCAGTTGCAGCCCAATCCATCCTCACCACCAAAAGCTCTGTCAAACACCTACTGGCTCTTAGACTCCTCGCCTTGGGGAAACCGATACACTAGCTCCCTGTGTGTCTGTGTCAGTGCTCCAGGGGCCGTCTTGCCGTACCAGCAGGAGCACATTAGCAGCAGTCAGCTACTAGGTCCACAAACTTAGCGGTTCACTTCGCACTTCAGTGGTGCGATTCACACCCCAGCGGTGCGCATCTGTCACCTGACCCCAGTTGACCTGACAGTTTGATCAGCCATGGACCCGGCTGATGTGCCACTACCTGCAGATGATCTGCTGCAGGGCATAGTCCACAGACTTAGTTGCATAGTTAGTCAGGTTTAAAAAAGACACAAGTCCATCCAGTTCAACCAAAATAAAAAACAAAAAAATTATATATAACCATACAATCCCATATACAATTCTTCACCCACAGTTGATCCAGAGGAAGGCAAAAAACTTCAGCAAAGCATGATCCAATTTGCTATAGAGGAGGAAAAAATTCCTTCCTGATCCCCCAAGAGGCAATCAGATTCACCCTGTATCAACTTAACCTAAAAATGTTAGTACCCAGTTATATTATTTACATTATGGAAAGAATCCAGGCCTTTTTTAAAGCAATCTACCGTGCTGGCCAAAACCACCTCTGGAGGGAGTACATTCCACATTTTCACAGCTCTAACTGTGAAGAAACCTTTCAGTATTTGGAAATGAAATCTTTTTTCCTCTAGACTAGAGTTGAGCGAACCTCTGGAAGTTCGGGTTCTGCTGGTCCGTCCGAACTTCGGGACAAAGTCCGGGTCCGGGTCCGGACAGATTCCGAACGATCGCACGGACAACGAACCCCATTGAAATCAATGGGGACCCGAACTTTTAGGCACAAAAATGGCTGTAACAAAGTCCTGGAAAGCCCTAGAGGGCTGCAAAAG
>BLSH010034270.1:0-10018 GCA_018402905.1 Glandirana rugosa
GTCCGTGCGATCGTTCGGGTTCCGTCCGGACCCGGACCCGGACTTTGTCCCGAAGTTCGGACGGACCAGCAGAACCCGAACTTCCAGAGGTTCGCTCAACTCTAATAGGGACTAAAGAACTTTTGTTCTGGTGACGGAGAGTAGCCTGGCTAAAAATGTGACAGACTAATATAGGGTATAAAAAATAGCTTCCTGTTACCTTCATGGACCAGTCCATTGCACCCTTACCAACCACCAAAAACCACCTTAATTTAGCCCTCCCCATAGACTTTAAAGCATTTAATAAAACAGCAAAATGTTGATGAAATCTGTTATCTTCACTGGAATTTCTGGGAAATTGAATTGTTCAGTTTTATTCATTCATAATTAAAAGCAACAAAACATGGAGTAAAGAGGTATAATTTTCTTGAAAGCCATTGAACTGGAATTGCTCCTTTGTTTTAGATTAGAAAACATTTGTAATTCAAAAAAGGGATTTTATTTTTAACACTTTTTTTTTCTCACATCTGTCCTCGCCTTCATATCTATCACATGATATTAATGAATGTGGCTATTAAAGCTTTGCTTATTCCCATAATGCTACCACATGAGAGTAGGTCAATCAATCAGCGAATGAGTCATTTTGACAAAATCACCTGCGCTAATGAAAGAAGCACCTGTGTTCATATGGGACTGAAGCGGCAGCACTGGCCTCAGTCCTAGATCTACAAGCAGACGCTGTGCAGCTGAGTAATGCACATTTTATATAACTAGGGTAGACACTGCCAAAAGCCACACAAGACATTGAACTCAAATCAAACACCTAGATTTAACAAGCAGTTTGAAGATATTTATTCTAATTTCTCAATGAGTTGCTCCAGATGTGCTTGTGTTATATTACCCCATAAAAAGAGTTCACTGTGTGGCTTTTTCTATGATTCTCTGGATGACCCTTAGGTGTGACCCAGATGCAATTCCGTTACTTACATGCAGCGTTTGGCGACCTCCCAATATAGCCAATGTTCTCTTTAATGTCATGGTGTCAGTATCAACAAACGCCACCATGACTTGCCATATGACAAGCCCTGCGTCGAACATTGAAGCTATTGTCTTGACCTTTTTAATATATACTATATATATATATATATACAGTTGCAAGAAAAGTATGTGAACCCTTTGGAATGATATGGATTTCTGCACAAATTGGTCATAAAATGTGATCTGATCTTCATCTAAGTCACAATAGACAATCACAGTCTGGTTACACTAATAACACACAAAAAAATTAAATGTTACCATGTTTTTATTGAACACACCATGTAAACATTCACAGTGCAGGTGGAAAAAGTATGTGAACCCCTAGATTAATGACATCTCCAAGAGCTAATTGGAGTGAGGTGTCAGCCAACTGGAGTCCAATCAATGAGATGAGATTGGAGGTGTTGGTTACAGCGGCCCTATAAAAAACACACACCAGTTCTGGGTTTGCTTTTCACAAGAAGCATTGCCTGATGTGAATGATGCTTCGCACAAAAGAGCTCTCAAAAGACCTACAATTAAGAATTGTTGACTTGCATAAAGCTCGAAAGGGTTATAAAAGTATCTCCAAAAGCCTTGCTGTTCATCAGTCCACGGTAAGACAAATTGTCTATAAATGGAGAAAGTTCAGCAAAGCTGCTACTCTCCCTAGGAGTGGCCGTCCTGTAAAGATGACTGCAAGAGCACAGCCCAGACTGCTCAATGAGGTGAAGAAGAATCCTAGAGTGTCAGCTAAAGACTTACAAAAGTCTCTGGCATATGCTAACATCCCTGTTAGAGAATCTACGATACGTGAAACACTAAACAAGAATGGATTTCATGGGAGGATACCACAGAGGAAGCCACTGCTGTCCAAAAAAAAAATTGCTGCACGTTTACAGTTTGCACAAGAGCACCTGGATGTTCCACAGCAGTACTGGCAAAATATTCTGTGGACAGATGAAACCAAAGTTGAGTTGTTTAGAAGAAACACACAACACTATGTGTGGAGAAAAAGAGGCACAGCACACCAACATCAAAACCTCATCCCAACTGTGAAGTATGCTGGTGGGGGCATCATGGTTTGGGGCTGCTTTGCTGCATCAGGGCCTGGACGGATTGCTATCATCGAAGGAAAAATGAATTCCCAAGTTTATCAAGACATTTTGCAGGAGAACTTAAGGCCATCTGTCCAGCAGCTAAAGGTCAACAGAAGATGGGTGTTGCAACAGGACAACGGCCCAAAGCATAGAAGTAAATCAACAACAGAATGGCTTAAACAGAAGAAAATACGCCTTCTGGAGTGGCCCAGTTAGAGTCCTGACCTCAACCCGATTGAGATGCTGTGGTATGACCTCAAGAAAGCGATTCACACCAGACATCCCAAGAATATTGCTGAACTGAAACAGTTCTGTAAAGAGGAATGGTCAAGAATTACTCCTGACCGTTGTGCACATCTGATCTGCAACTACAGGAAACGTTTGGTTGAAGTTATTGCTGCCAAAGGAGGTTCAACCAATTATTAAATCCAAGGGTTCACATACTTTTTCCACCCGCACTGTGAATGTTTACATGGTCTGTTTAATAAAAACATGGTAACATTTAATTCTTTGTGTGTTATTAGTTTAAGCAGACTGTGATTGTCTATTGTTGTGACTTAGATGAAGATCAGATCACATTTTATGACCAATTTGTGCAGAAATCCATATCATTCCAAAGGGTTCACATACTTTTTCTAGCAACTGTATATATATATATATATATATATATATATATATACCCAGTTGTGCTCATAAGTTTACATACCCTGGCAAAATGTATGATTTCTTGTCCATTTTTCAGAGAATGTGAATGAGAAAACAAAAACAATCAACTGTGTTTATTCTTTTTAAATCATGACAACAGAAACTACCCAAATGGCCCTGATCAGAAGTTTACATACACTGGTGATTTCTGAGTCATGGGGAAAGCAAAATAATTGTCAAAGGATCTGCAAGAAAAGGTAGTTGAACTGTATAAAACAGGAAAAGGATATAAAAAGATATCCAAGGAATTGAGAATGCCAATCAGCAGTGTTCAAACTCTAATCAAGAAGTGTAAAATGAGGGGTTCTGTTGAAACTAAACCACGGTCAGGTAGACCAACTAAAATTTTAGCCACAACTGCCAGGAAAATTGTTTGGGATGTAACAAAAAACCCACAAATAACTTTGGGACTTTCTGAAAATATGTGGTGTGGTTGTTTCAAGATGCACAATAAAGAGTCACTTGAAGAAAGATGGGCTGCATGGTCGAGTCGCCAGAAGAAAGCCATTACTATGCAAATTCCACAGAGTATCTCGCTTACAATACACCAAACAGCACAGAGACAAGCCTCAAACCTTCTGGAACAAAGTCATTTGGAGTGATGAGACCAAAATTGAGCTTTTTGGCCACAACCATAAACCCTACATTTGGAGAGGGGTCAACAAGGCCTGTGAAACACAGAGGTGGGTCGCTGATGTTTTGGGGAGGTGTGAGCTACAAAGCCACAGGAAATTTGGTTTAAAATTGATGGCAAGATGAATGCAGTATGTCATCAAAAAATACTGGAGGAACATTTGCATTCATCAGCCAGGAAGCTGCGCATGGGACGTACTTGGACATTCCAACATGACAATGATCCAAAACACAAGGCCAAGTCAACCTGTAATTGGCTACAGCAGAATAAAATGAAGGTTCTGGAGTGGCCATCTCAGTCTCCTGACCTCAATATCATTAAACCACTCTAGGGAGATCTCAAACTTTCAGTTCATGCAAGACAGCCCAAGAATTTCCAGGAACTGGAGGCTTTTTGCCAAGAGGAATGGGCAGCTTTACCATCTGAGAGGATAAAGAGCCGCATCCACAAATACCACAAAATACTTCAAGTTGTCATTGATGTTAAAGGGGGCAATACACGGTATTAAGAATTGGGGTATGTAAACTTTTGATCAGGGCATTTGGGTACGTTTCTGTCGTCATTATGATTTAAAAAGAGTAAACACAGTTGATTGATAATAAATGGCTTCAGCCAAACACTAACCATGAGTGAAAGAAAAGTTTTTGTGTTATCATTCATATTCTCTGAAAAAAAGAAATCATAAATTCTGTCAGGGTATGTAAACTTATGAGCACAACTGTATGTATATATATATATATATATATATATATATATATATATATATATATATATATATATATATATATGTGTATATAAATATATTTTTATATAAAATATAGTTTAAAATATATTTGTTAACACTTTATATTTGACAGAGCAGAAAAACAATTACTTTCTTTTTATTTGCACACAGAGTAACATACAGTACACTGGAATATTTAATTACATACAGTTTAACAAAATGTTTTAAATAAAAATTATACCGTAAGAGGCAAACTCCCCCTAAAAGTAATATTGATGTTTTAGGTAGCCACTGGTCAGATCAATCACCTGCCAATATTTAATAAGATTACAAGAGTGCTTTTGCATCTTTATAACTAGTGTACTTATTACTTAATCGGCCCCCTACACCACAGAGGGTGGCTACACTTTTCCCACTATACTCTGAAACCTTAGTAGCAGTATTATCATTGGAGATTTCTGCTGGGGTAGACTTCCATAATTTGCTCATCTCTAGTCAGCTTGTGAGTTAAAGTGGAACTAAACTCTCTTAACCATTTGCTTACTGGACACTTAACCCCCCCTCCTACCCAGGTCAATTTTCAGCTTTCAGCATTGTCACTCTTTGAATGACAATTGTGTGGTCATGCAACACTGTACCCATATGAAATTTTTATCATTTTTTTTCATACAAATAGAGCTTTATTTTGGTGGTATTTAATCACTGCTGGGTTTTTTTATGTTTTGCTAAAAAACTAAAAAAAATCGAACATTTTGAAAAAAAAAAACTGTTTCATAGTTTGTTATAATATTTTGAAAACAGGTAATTTTTCTCCTTCATTGATCTGAGCTGATGAGGCAGCACTGGTGGGCACTGATGGGCACGGATAGGCTGCACTGATGGGCACTGATAGGCTGCATTAATAGGCACTGATAAGCCGGTACTGGTGGGCACTGATAGGTGGCACTGGTGGGCACTGATGAGGCAACACTGGTGGGCACTGATGGGTGACACTGATAGGTGGCACAGATGGGAACTGATGGATAGCACTGATGGGCACTGGTAAATGACACTGATAGGCAGCACTGATGTTGAGGCATTGATGGGAACTGGTTGGCAGGACTGATGGGCATTGATAGGTGGCACTGGTGGGCACTGGTAGGTGGCATTGGTGGGCACTGGTAGGCGGCACTGATGTGCACCTGTGGGTGGCACTGGTGGGCACTGGTAGGTGGCATTGGTGGGCACTGGTAGGTGACATTGATGTGCACCTGTGGGTGGCACTGGTGGGCACTGGCAGGTGGCACTGGAGGGCACTTCATAGCAGCAGTGCTTCTCCGTTTGCGGGACTGATGTTCCTCTGTCTGAAGCCGGTTATCAGCTTTTTCTTTTTCCCTCACGCTGTCAGCGTAAGGAACAAAAAAAGCCAAATACCGATCTTTGTTTACGTCATGTGATCAGCTGTCATTGGTTAACAGCTGATCACGTGGTAAGGGGCTAGGATCGGCCCCTTACACCAATCTGTGATCAGCCAAGTCTTATTGACTTGGTGATCACAGAGTGCGCTGCGCGTGCCCCGCAGGGGGCGTGTAGACAGCCCGTGCATGGGAGGACATCTATTGACAGCCTCCCGGCAATTAAGGCCTGCACTGTAGCCGTCATTCGACTATAGCGTGGGCGTGAAGTGGTTAATCAGCATGAACTATTTTTAATCCTTATGTTGCTAGCATTAGTTAATTATATTTTAAACTTTTACTGCATTTCTTCAGTTGCTTCCTGTTTTATGGCTTAGACCAAAATGATGTCATAAATTCTAGAAATCTTGGGCATTTTTTCTTTCAAATGGAGGAGGGGCTTTATCACCTAAGTATACCCTTCTGTCTGCATGCTTGAGCAGATGGATTCCTGGTAAAGTAAATGCTACATGAATTATCTGCCCTTACTCAAGATGGCCATGGTGAGAAATGCTGGGGAGGTGGTGTGTTTCACAGCAAATTCTCAGCAAAATAAAGCATGGAGACATGGATGGATGGGGTAGCTTGCTTTGAATATTAAAAATTAATTAAATAACATTTTCAATTTATGGTGCTCAGATACAATTGAGTTCCGCTTTAACCTGACAGCAGTAAAGCAAGAAAAGGTGAAATGTAACTTTGAGTTAGCCTAATCATATTTTCTAAGTCCTTTAACCTTGTAAGTTCCAAAACCACAGCACTGTAAAAAGCGGATATCATTTAAAATAATACTGAAAATTAAAAGGGATTTGTCTGGTTTGATACTGCCCACACAGCAATTTATTCAATGGGCTTCACACGTAAAATGCCTCACTAAAAAAACTCCCTATGTTTCCTTCCAGGTAACCAACCAGTTTTCCTTGCATATTCCAACTTGTGCTAGGAACAGCAAAGTTATATCTGATGATTTGTGTTGTATATGTGGCATAAAATATATTCTAATTGAAAGATTTCAACTTCAGTTTATGAAGTTTATCACTTTTTTGTTTGTACATATTATGCTACAAAAGTACAATTTTAAGAAGCTCCATTTGGGAATGAATGCATTACAAGTATTTGCTACATGAGTGGTCAGACTTACATGGCACCTACCAATTTTCTTATCGACTCTGTGGGGAAAGCTTTGGGCCAGGCTCCCACCACTTTGCTGTCACTTGTCCCTAATAGACATATTATAATATTATACAATTCTCTTTTATTGCCTAAACTGCAATCCAATCAGCAGGTTACTAGTATGTAATATGCTGCCTGTTCTTTACAAGTGGACCAGAATGCACCAACACCTTTGTAGCAGAGATATGTAATATTTTCAAATGTGTGACTGTTTTATCTGCTGTTTTAGCAGGGTACAATGTTACTGCAGCTTCATCACTGGTGTCCTATGGTCATTAACAGCTGCACTGGACAGCATGAGTAACTCCTAAATTGGCTATTCTATAGCTAGCTCCAACAATCCACAATACTTTAACTGACTGCAATATGACTTTCCTAACAATAAAATTCTAAAGAGAGCCAATCTGCAGCTGCTACAAATGGCTACCACAAAATCGCTCATGGACATGGACATGGACTCAAGACCCGCCTAAAGAAATTTCTCATTTCAATATTATCAACCTTACTCATTAGGGGAATTCTCAATAAATGTTCAAGAAGAAGAAGAGTGAGATGTGAAATGTGGTGAGAATTAAATTTGCAAGAAATATCCAATTGCATGCAACCTTATTCATTTAACTATTCCCTAGCAAAAAGAACAGTCTATCTGCCTTCAGTAAATCAACCTCAGTTCTCATGACTGCAAACGCCTGACAGATGTGGATAAACAACATGATTCTTTCTTGCTTGCATGTAGTTAAGTATACAATAATAAAAGGAATGGATCAGCCACTATTGGCATCAAGGGTAATGCTTCCTGAATCCCTCAAGGATGAGACCCCTTGTCCAGAAACTAGTCCAGTAGCCTATTTTGCCAGCTAATGCCAGAACCCTTGCAACATAAGACTCAATATGCAAAGATGAGACTAAATTAACATTCCAAACACACACTATTTATAATGATTAGATTTGCACTAACCACTAGATATTTCTTTTCTAGCTGTTCAATGTTTTCCTTTTTGCTATAATTGGTAGAAGCAGCTCGTTACGGGATTTTCATAACGATGTCTCTGACACGGCGTTAACATCCAGAGAATCCTCGGGAAATTTACAGCTGAATAGAGCTTTCAGTCATCGCTAACATCTGCAGGAAGCACAGATCCTGATCAAAACATATCTTTAGCTTTTATACTGCCATTAAATCATTTTCCTCTTTTCATCTACCATGGATGGTTTTGAAAGGTACAGAATCGTCTCTATCACTCAAAATTGAATAACAACATCTGCTTGACAAATAGTGCTATAGAGAAGGAAAACATATCATTCATATGGCAGTTTATCATTTCTTGCTCCTGGTAGTATTTTCTTTTCTTTCAGATATGTAAAATAGAAGTGTGCTATATGTATAGCATTAACTGATTTATTTTATTAGCCTGCAGAATGTTTTTCACAGAACCAGCATTTAAACAGAGACAAAGGAGCATGTAACTCACAGCATAAACATAAATATATACTGCAACTCTACAGCTTATTCAATAGGGGTCTGGATTTTTTTTTTCTTAATGGCTTAAACAGCGCAGTGGCTAGTAAACACTCATCTGTGCCCACTGAGCTCCCACACGGATGCATGTCCTCCTATCAGGACTCATGGCATGAATATGTTTCTTATCATGTCAAGAGCTTAGAGCTACAGTACATGCTTTCGCCAAGGGTCCTGCATGATAAGGGTTCAGAGGGTTCCGAAACTGGACAAGCTGTGCATGCAGCAGTCTTAGGTTAGATGCTAAGAGTACATTTTAGGATTTCATTTAGAGAAGAAAGGTATATGTGCCCCGAACCTACTTTAGTTGGAGGGTTAAGTGTTTGAAAGGACTAAATATAAGAAATATGTTAAGCGCCAAATGTTTAGTTTATGGTTTAAAAAAATAATAAATACTGACAGTATTATTAACTTTAGTACATGTTTGTACATGGAAAATGGGAAGGGATAGATAGATAAATAGATAGATAGATAGATAGATAGATAGATAGATAGATAGATAGATAGATAGATAGATAGATAGGCAGATAGATAGAGAGATAGAGAGATAGAGAGAGAGAGAGAGATAGATAGATAGATAGATAGATAGATAGATAGATAGATAGATAGATAGATAGATAGATAGATAGATAGAGCAATATAATATATGTATATATTAAATGTACTACTAGTGCTAATTTGTTCTGCAGCAAGGCACTTAATATGTAGGATAAATTGTTATATACAGTGCCTTGCGAAAGTATTCGGCCCCCTTTGAACTTTGCGACCTTTTGCCACATTTCAGGCTTCAAACATAAAGATATAAAACTGTAATTTTTTGTGAAGAATCAACAACAAGTGGGACACAATCATGAAGTGGAATGAAATTTATTGGATATTTCAAACTTTTTTAACAAATAAAAAACTGAAAAATTGGGCGTGCAAAATTATTCAGCCCCTTTACTTTCAGTGCAGCAAACTCTCTCCAGAAGTTCAGTGAGGATCTCTGAATGATCCAATGCTGACCTCAATGACTAATGATGATAAATAGAATCCACCTGTGTATAATCAAGTCTCCGTATAAATGCACCTGCACTGTGATAGTCTCAGAGGTCCGTTTAAAGCGCAGAGAGCATCATGAAGAACAAGGAACACACCAGGCAGGTCCGAGATACTGTTGTGGAGAAGTTTAAAGCCGGATTTGGATACAAGTTATAGTAGCGAACGTGTCACGAGGAACCCTACAAATTTCGAACCCTTTAGAAAAACATAGGTTTAGGCCGAAATTTGAAGAGGTGTTGTCATAGAGCCTGGACGGACCACACAAGGAACAAGAAGTACTACGAGAGACGCGAAATTTGCCTGGAGACTCTGATAGTGTCACGTCCACGTAAATATGCCTCTGAACTAATATGTGTCCACCTAAGATAAATAGTAGTAATCAGTAACTCCAGTCGTAACCTAGTAAGTCTCTAGGAGTGACTTGAAGACCTCTCTCAAACGACGTGACTTTCATTTCCCCGACTTATTAAAACGTGCGGGTTAAAAAGTCAAAAAATAAACAATTTTTTCAAACTTTATAGGTTATTTAAAGTAAGGTGAAGTACTAACACAGGGTGAACAACAACTAAGAAGTGTTTTTTAATGTCAAAATATAGAAATACAAACTTCGGACTTTACACCGTTTTCCAGCGTTTCAAGTTTCCCCCGGCTTATGAAAGCGTTCCGTGACATATATTGTTAAATAGGATGTAT
>BLSH010034270.1:24893-49214 GCA_018402905.1 Glandirana rugosa
CATGACTACTCCCAGCACAGTCCCCTCAGTACAGACACACACTCCTAGCACAGTCCCCTCAGTACAGACACACACTCCTAGCACAGTCTCCTCAGTACAGACACACACTCCTAGCACAGTCCCCTCAGTACAGACACACACTCCTAGCACAGTCTCCTCAGTACAGACACACACTCCCAGCACAGTTCCCTCAGTGCAGACACACTTCCAGCACAGTCTCCTCAGTACAGATGCACACTCCCAGCACATTCCCCTCAGTACAGACACACACTCCCAGCACAGTCCCCTCAGTACAGACTGACTACCCTAACAATACTAAATCCTCCTCCTAGCTCTCCCACTCAGTAACCCACCCAGTACAGACCATGCAGTACAGACACCATTTCCCCATAGTACGGAGACCCCTCCCTCCAGTACAGACCTCTCAGTATAGACACCCCCTGCTCCAGTTTAGGATGCTAGGGAATGAGGGATGGGAGGGTAGGTAAAAGTTGAACTTGCCCTTTAAAAATATTACCCAGTATAGAATGATGCTTGGTGGAATACTATGCAGTAGCAGAACAAAGGTTCCAAGTTTGCTGTTCTACTGTCTTCTGGTTAGGAAATGAAACGTTTGCTTTATGTTTTATCAGTTCATAAACTGGCTGTTAAAATGACCATGTTTTGTTTACAACTACAGCTGCTTGATTACTGGAGAAAATAGATGCCAAGCAACATAAAGCTGCAGAGAGAATGTTATTAGTCTGCATCAGGTTATTTATGAAATGATAAATGGCTAAGGAGATCCCAGATGATTATTATTATTATCCATGTGTTTGCCTGAACATTTCACACTCATTTGTGAGTCAACCTGTCTTGCAGACAAATCTCTTGTTTAAAAGAGGTCCTGAAGGTGATCAAGTGTTAGTGAACTGTTCTATAGAAAAAAGGTTTAGTATTAGACATGGACAAGGTATGTTCAAGTCATAACCGCAAATTAGTCTGTGAGAAGTACACAGGGAACATAGTTCACTTGCAAAATACTTCAGTTTTTAAATCAGATATTGCTGCAGTACTCTATCCCAGTGGTTTTCAACCTTAGTCCTCAAGTACCCCCAACAGGCCATGTTTTTTAGGTTTTCCTTTGTCTTGCACAGGTGCTTTAAATTAGAGTCAATGGCTTGGTATTTTGGACAGCTCTTTTAGCTAAGAGAAATTCACAAAACATGGCCTGTTGGGGGTACTTGAGGACTGAGATCGAGAACCACTTCCCTACATAGAGCTACTGTTAGATTGAGATCTGCCTTGGTAGTTTGAATGTGATTGATCATGAACTAAGTTTTAGGAAGAGCCCATCAATGGAACAGTGAGAAAAGCTGAGCTAGGTCCAGCTGCAGATGATTACCAATAATGTACATGACAGGGAATGTACAGTTTTTCAATGTTACAATATTCTTTTTTAAAGCACATCAATGGTCAAAACGTAAAACCTCTCCATATATTGATTTCCATATTGTATTTATATTATTTCTAACCTACTCCTATTAATATGAACAATCTTGAAGTTTGTAAACTTACATTGTGAAGAACCCAACACATTTACTTCCATTAATTATTTGACACATTCACTATGTCCTGTGAGTAGACACTGCTGTTTCTCACATTTCACAGAGCCCGCCACCTGAACTACAGAGGTGCTGAGAGGAGGAATTTCAGGAGGCTGAGTCAATACAGGAATATTAGGTAGGTGGGGTATGTAATCCTTAGAAATGGAAAGTAAACAGCAGAGGAGAAGCATGCATGGAATCCAGGAAGTTGTAGAAAGAGATGGCCAGCAAACAGGCAACATTCACAGACTCTTCAAGACACAAAACACACATCTTCTGCTCTTGGAAGTGGGCCCAAAAATGTTACTTGTCGAGACTCTCTTTCTGGCTTGTCTGGATAAGTCACGCCTTACTGCCCTCAAAAGACTGGGGATGTCTAAATACACTGAAATCACAAAAGATTAAACAGAGGGCACACAAGCCTAGTACATTATACTCAATAGAAAACTATAAAAGAATAAGTAATATACTCACAAAGTTACGCATGCTTAACATGCAAACAGCAGCTTTGCATCCGCAGTGCGACATAACACATAATAGATGGAACGTCCAGCAGTACAGCAGGCTAACATGTTTCGAGGACTTGCCTCTTCCTCAGAGAGGCAAGGAGGAACATTCAACATTCACAGCATGATAGGATATTTTTCAAGTAAGTTTATATTGAACTGCCAAAAATAACTATTGTTTGAATTGCTATTACAGTGCTAATGTTATACAATGAAAGTGTATGCTGTGATCATAGATTTCCTTTAAATATTCTTGTGAAAGAGATCAGAATGATATATGCTATCTATTCAATGTGCAAAAATAAAAAGGGGTTACTCCTGTTCAATACATCTGATTAATAATAATCCCCTTCTCTATCTGATATTCCCCACTTAGGGGTGGTGCAGATATAAGAATTTGACCCCTATGTATAATAATTTGAAGAGATATAAGGACTAGAGGTACTGATGCTGTGTTTTACCCTTCCCCTGTGTAACTGTTAGCCTGTATGATGGGATTAGTATTAAGATTATACAGGAAAGTCTAAATGATGCATATATGAGCAGGGGGCCTAAAGGTATATACAGTATATGCTTTTTGTTAACAGTTATGGATGTTAAAACTGGATGGGACAGTGCATAACACATATGAATATCTGTTCCTATTAGATCTTACACCCTGAATCACATGAGCTCATGGCTGACATTAAGCTTTGAGTTTTTCGCCCCTGTCTCTGGTGCCCCTGTGCATGCCCAGTGGACACTTTTTTAGCAATGATGCTCCACTATAAACTGTCCATAGAATGTATGTAATACAGTATATTGTGAAAAAATAGAGATTTTTTTTACATATATACACACAGGGCCAATGTATTTATATGTACTTGTGTGCTTGTTATAGAAGTAGCCTCAATCATTCAGTTACAGGAAAAACATTGAAAGAAGACTTTACCTTATCACCTGCGCATACGTAGCTCATTTTACATTCTGGCACACTACCTGTGTGCCAGGATGACTGCACTCCTGCCAGCAAGGGATTTCACAGGTGTCTGACCATTGGAACTAAGGTAAGTAAGTATTTTTAATTTATTTTATATACACCGATTGTTTACAAGTGCAACATGGATCAAAGAACATCATATGACTATAGAATACAAAAATACAATTTCAAAAACTCTGCAAATTTGTAAGTCTTCAAATTCAGTCTGTTTTTTTTTGCTCTATACAGGCAGTCCCCAGGTTACAAACAAGATAGGATCTGTAGGTTTGTTCTTAAGTTGAATTTGTATGTAAGTCAGTATGTCCTTTCACACTGGGGCGGTGCGCTTGCAGGAAAGGAATCAAACTTCTGCAAGCAGCTCCCACACCACCCCTGCCGATTGAAATGAATGGGTAGCGCTTCTGGACCGGCTGTAAACTGCTCCGGAAGCGCCTTCTTAGGGGTTATAAGTGCCCTGCTGCCGCCCGAATAGCAGCGCCAAATCGCCGCTATAACAGCGGTCAAATGCCGCTAAACTAGCGGCGCTTTACCGCTGATGCTCAGGCAGCCCCAGTGGGAAAGGGCTCTTATAGCAAAAACTAAATATATTTATGTAAACTTAAATAAGGAAATCAACAAGCGTCCTTTTATTTATGAGGTTGATGGTAAAACATGAAAATCAAACTATCTGGATCTTTTTATTTATTCTCAAAACAAATTAGCATTTTGTCATCCCTGCTGTCAAATTAAAACATTTTTTGTGTGCTTGGTAGAATAAAAGCCTTGGTTACCCTGCATTAATTATATCCACTGCTGGGGTGTGCACACATACTGATACATTAAAAACATGGCAGTCATCCAAACATACCAGCAGCCAAGAAGCTGAAAACCCTGCACTGTAACACAAGAAATAATCACAGTTTATGAATATATGCACATGTGCTTATATGCAAGTTATTTCTGTACAAGTGATAAAAGTAGTATGAAATTCCTAATTCATTACAGGCTCTCAAAGGAAGAGCTATGTCACAAAGCTGTGCAGTTGCCCATTTATTAATGCTGAGATACAGTTTCTCTAAACAGGATAAGAGCACACAATCATTTATTTTCCATTCCTGATTTTCACATTGTATGTTTTGTTGACAGCCTTAATGCTGTCTGCATTTGCATAAAGACTAATACATGGTCTGTTCACCGCAAGCTTTTGCAGCTTTGTTCTTGAAGCAGATGTCACCTCTACCACGTCTCTAATGCTGGCCATACACGTGGCAGTTTTCAGCCAATTGTAACCTTTTTTGACCCTCCAGAAATCACAAATACAACTGAAATCAATCACCAAAACTAGGAAATCTACCACTCAAAAGTTCAATTGACCACCAAAATTCGTAGGATTGTGAGACCAAAATTGTTTTTTTTTATTGACAGAATGTACCTTTTGATGTGTTATAGTTTAGTGCAATCAAACTGAAATGAAATAAAAAAGAAAAAAAGAAAAGAAGTACAGCAATTTTGCTGAAAGATTTTTCTATGCATTATATGACAATATGCAAATGTTTATCTCCATTAGATCACTACAGGTGGCTCCAGACGAAGCACAAATTCTTCAGCTCTATACAGTATATTATGATTTCATGTCTTTATTGCAATGTTTTTAACATTATGTGTCTGTGTTATGCTTTAGGCTTTTTGCCCTTTTGTAACAAATAAAGTATTTATTTTTTACATACAGCATGCCTACAAAGTCCATTTTCTCCTAGTTTTCTACATTATATGACAATATTTTTTACTCTATCTTCTTGAGATTTATTTAAATCACCATTTTATATGTTCAATTGCTTTGCAATTTGGACAACCATTTTTTGATCAAAAGGTTTCATGGCTCAATCAAATGGCCAAGTGTATGGCCAGATTAAAATGTATATACCAAAATGTACAATCATATATACATTTCCACATTGTATTCCAAATATTTCTAGGCTACTCCTATTAATCTGTAAGATTTTGAAGTTAGTAAAATCACTTTATGAAGAATACCTACACATTTCACTATGCCTTGTAAGTAGGCACCGCTGTGTCAGAGAATTCGCCGAGCTTGTCTTCTGAACTACAGAGGTGCTGAGAGAAGGAGTATCAGGGGGCAGAATCAGTACAGAAATCACAGCTTGTATGTATCAAGGTACTATGGGATATGTAGTCCTTAGAAATGAAACATGCACAACAGAGGAGAAACTGCAAACCATGCAGAGCATCCAAGAAGTTGTGGAAAGAGATGGCCAGCAGACAGGCAGCACTCTCAACATGAAAAAGGATTTTTAAAGGAAGCTTTTATTGGATTGTCAAAAATATTGCTTGTATTGCTATTACAATGTTGTTATAAAATAAAATTGAATGCTGTGACCATAGATCTCCTTTAAGCCTTAATGTCCGGCGTATAAAGCCTTCCCTGTTCCTGCAGACACCCAAGAAACATTGTGGTAGGATTGGATACTTCCTTGGTTGCTCAGCTGAGAACCGTAAAGCCAGTTAAAATATCACATGCAGTCACCCCTAGAGAGTATAAATAAGGCTACAATTTTGGAGGAGTTCTAATTAAGCTCCGAAAAGGGCAAAATGCATCTGAAGAGTTCTCTACAGACGGAGAACAGGAGCTGAAGCCATCTTTTACCCATTTCATTCACATTTATGCAACAGGGAGTCGGTGTCTGAGTGCAGATGGCCACCATTTTGTTGAAGTTTACTAGAGCCTGGCAAGCCAATCCCTTCTGTCCTGCACCAGTTTATTCACATGTTGATCTAACTGACACAGGTTTGGGGGGCATTTGAGCAGTACAATTTCATTGTTTTGAACTACATATCTGATTTAGTAAGGTGTGAAAGTAAATGTTGGAAGAAGTACAGTATATTTTTAGGGAGCACATCATTTGAATGTTTTGGCAATCTAATTTTACATTTATACAACCCTGCTGTTTTATATTTTTATTGCATTAAATACATACATTTGTAGTTGAACCACTAGAGGGAGGTGTCAATAGTGGAATCACATTATTCTGCCCCCTGCTTAATGGGAATGTATATGGTTTAATATATTTCCTCAATTGTCTAGGTCTATTTTTTTCTAATTAATACTGTACTCTATTTGTATTTTGTTAAAAATCAATAAAACAGATCATACATAAAAAATAATCAGGAGCTGTTTGAATATGCTCCCAATAACATGATCACTGTGACAGCCAATTGCACTGATCACATGACCAGGAAGCTCATGTAACATATGCATTATTTTCGAATTTTAAAATGTCAGAGGACTAAAGCACTGGATGGATAAGATTCCTATTCATCTCTATTCCATCTTTGTATGACTCCATATAAACCTACAATTTGAGAGAAACTGTCTGAATAGAAAAAGATACTGCTGTGATCTTTTTTGAAACCCCGTAATGCTCTGAAAAACCTGTGTCATTGGTGCAGCCAGCATTAAATGTTTATATGTAAAAAATTGTATATAAATAAAAATGTATTTAAAGCAGTAAAAAGAAAACTTACAAAGAGAGAGGAGACAATACCCTCAAACAACGATTGAGATAATATTCCAGCCAAACACAGAGGGTGTTGGTTTCAGCAGGTCACCAGACTTGCATTGATCAAAGAAGCAGTAAAGCACAAGGATTGCATAGCAATAAAAATCAGAATGTGTATATAAACAAATATGTCAACCTCGTGTACACAAACCCAAATACTTCAAATTGAATATATGCATAAAACATGTACATGCTAAGGTTATTTTTGTGAAAAGCATGGATCAAAACAATCTGCGTCACCAAACAGCTGCCATTAAATGCAAATCTAATTTTTTTCATGACTTTAACTGTGCCTCTTCCACTATCAACCCTTCCTATTGGTATTTTATTGTAATAATCAGCCTCAATGACTGGTAGGGTGGATTCAGACATGTGAGGCGGCATGGTCTCGACTTACACAGGAAAAGTTAACATTTGCATATAATTTAAGATGCTTAAGGGCTCTTTCACACGAGCGGAGCCCGTTTTGACGGGCTCAGCTGCTCAGCGGGGATCCGTCCGTTTATCCCTGCTGAGCCGGCGGATGACAGGACAGTCTCTGCACTGCATGCAGAGACTAGAGACTGTCCTGTCACAGCTCCATTCTCCTCTATGGAGAATCGGATGAACACGGACCGTCTGTCCATGTTCATCCGATCTGCCAGATGGATGGAAAATAGGGTTTCCATTCGTCTGTTTTTGGTGGATCGGAGCGGATCGGGTGTCAACGGACATGTCACCGCTGACATCCATCACTCCATAGAGAGCAATGGAGCGTCCGTTCGGGTCCATTCGGGTCCGCCTGAAAAACTGACAGGTGGACCCGAACGATCTGCCCGTGTAAAAGGGGCCTAAGGGCCATACACACTGGGCCAAATATCTTGTTTCTGTTGAACCGGCCGACATTCAGGCCGTGTGTACGGCAGCCGGTCCAATAAAAGCTAGCCAATGGCTGAAAGAGCTGACCGGTATGTTCTGGGGGGTTGGGTCAGAACACAATAACTCAGTGGGGGAGATTGCTGTACTAACTTTAGATAGTTAGTACATTGGCTCCTCCCCAGCTCTTCAGTTTAGAAATGGATGGTGTTTAAAAGGCTTTAGTATGTATTATTAACCTTTGTGACATATTCCTTTTATCATACAGTGATACATAACTAACAGATACCAACTTATTAGGACTACTTACAATCACAATATGTCATTGTGTCTATCTTGAACCAGAGTATAACTTAAGAGAAAGTGCTATAAAAAAAAAAAATGTCTTGCTGTAAAGACTTGGGCTCATTTTATTACTGGGAAAAAGGTTTCCAGATACTGCCAAGTAAAATTTACAAAAACTCAAATATAGAATCCAGATTGGCAGCAGTCCAGACGAAGTGGAACAGTAACACTCAGCTTACTGCCAAGTTTAGGCATGCTATGCTGAGACATAGTGGTTAAGTATCTCCCCAGGTTTAATGCTACATAAAACACAGTATCGACACCTCATAAAGCTTTACAATTAAGGCCCCATGTGCTATGATTTTCTCCAGTTTAATCCTTTTTCTCTGAACAGTCAGGAAATGGACAGTATGTGAGGGAAAGGGACATATGTAATGCTTCATTATAAATGTCTCATTGTGAGAAGTGAAGTCAGGCCATTTCTCACTGGAGAAAGAGGAGAAGCCGAGACAAGTGCAGGGATACAAGATATAGGAAACTGATCTCCGCTTTTTTCCCTTCTCTATTTACAAGATGTCAAACAACCTAAAGCAAACAAACTTTCACTGCTTGCAATGTTCCCCCTGGAGAAACTCCACAGCTCCCTTCCTATTCACTATAATATACACATCAGACACCAAAGTGACTTGCCTTCTACCAGTTAAATATAGAAATAGACACTACAAAAACATAGCGGTATGCTTAATACTTTGCATTTGTAAAATGCAGAGAGTAGCATATTTTCCCAAAAATAAAATGTCTGTTTAAAGCCAAACTGTATTTTTTAGTCTTTGGATGGAATGGGAAGTAGTACTTATGGTTAGGTTTTTGTTTCTGTCAGGAAAACTTGTCAGAAGTGACTCATGCATATAGCAGAGGAACAAGGCAGCAGATAGAAATAACACTTAAGCTGGCAATAGATGGTTTAAATCTTGGCAGGTTCAGCAGGGACCTGCCAAGATTCGAACTATCTATGGGCAAGCTGATTTACCTAAGTTGATCCATTAATTGACTTGGGTACAACCAGTATGTCAGATTTTTGCATGCGATTCTTGCCACCAGCTATAGCCACTAGCAATAATCCCTCTGTTATTCTGGCAGAGACAGCTCCCCGTGCTCCCCCATAGTGTGTAGAGTACAATAGCTCTGTGGGAGGGATTCCCCCATCAACACTGTGTTGATGGGGAAATTGCATCATTTATGGCCTGCCTTAGTCCCCTGGATTGAGAGAAGTACACACTATACAGGAATATGATTTGTTCATATATCATGTTTGGGGTTTACAACCACTTTAAAGCTTAATTAACTCCAGGCTAACAGATGAACACACAAATAAAAAAAAATAGTTGAGGGCTGTTTCATCTGTCAAAGGATTTTTATTTCAGCAAACTCACTCCTAAGATTTACTCTTCTCCACAACACAGTGTGATGGTAATGCAAACTGGGCGAGCCAAAAATTGTATGAGGGGAAATAGGGCACTCATGCTGTTCAGAATTCATAGGGCAGCCATGACAATTTTTAGAATAGGACACACAAGAGCAGCTTAATACCATAGCAAGTGAACCCCTCACAGAACATGACTCGGGAAGCACAACTTTCCAACAGGACCATAAACCTACTTAGGCTGGACCTATCATTAGCTAAATATGTAAATATCTAATTGAATGCCTCTACAGGGAATCAGGAATGGAACACTGCAGTATGTCAGGGTTTGCTTATCATCTCCATGTGTGTTAACATAAAATATCTACAAAGGTTATCAGAATTTCCCACTGAGTGAACTGGAATTAGCCCATCATTATGCATCCCAGTCTGGCTCTCATAGCCATCAAAAAAACTTCAAGCGTTCAGGCTTGAGCAACTAGAATCTTAGCAGATGTCCTTCCTAGCTAATAGTATCAGACTAATAACTGGTCATAAATAGTTTACCTGGAGTCGTTAGAGAATACACATTTTTGACTATCTCTTCTAGGAGAATCAAATCTTCAGTGTATTTCATGACTCCTAAGATGATTATAGTACAACTAGAATAAGAACATATTTACCTGTATAAATTAATTAGCAGCACTTTAAGCACAAACACCACCATCCAAGGAGGTGGCGGAGGTGGATCAGGCCCATCATCTCCTAGGTGAAATAGCCATCTGACACCCATCATATTTGTATTCATTCAAACAGTAATTTTGTATTCAACAATAATATACAAGTTACCAGAATGCAACCTGTAGATATTCCAAGATATGAATCCATTTAGAAAACTGTATCTGAGAGAGAAGCAGCCAAATGAGCGTAAACACTGTGACATCTCATCAGCCACTCCTTACACCTTCTCATTGGTCAGGTCATTTCTGTCAGCACCCTTCTCAGGGACCAGAAAAGAGAGACTGTATCATTAGTCTGGAGTCTACCATAAAACAAGGAACAAGGAACATTAGCCAAGATCTATGAGGGTCACTAATCTGTGGTGACAGTGTGTATTACAGTGTGTATTACAGACATTTAATAAAAATTATTGTTATTCTGAATGTTAAATGCATAGTTAATCAAACCTCATCAGTCTGCTTAGATTGTGATCCTCCAAGCTGGAAAGTTGTTCTTGTGCAGGGTGAGGCTAAGAGTGTTATTGTCACGTATCATTGACTGCACAGAGTGAGTCTGACCAGCCATTTGTCACAAATTGGTGAAGGTGGCTGGGGTCTGCTACTGTGTCCGTCACACACAGTCCTTTCTAGCAGGGGAGGGGACTTCTGCAATTTTACTTTAACTAACAGGTCCTCTTTCAACTACCTTCACTTTTAGACACCGAAAGAGATTCTTGCAATCTCTTTCCAAGTGACACCATGTCAGAGCAACAGAAAGTGATGGGAAATCCCTCCAGTAAAGATAACAAAAACACTATTATAGTAGAGTGGGCAAAAGTTAACATGCGAGGTCTAAAAGGCATAAACATTGATAACAAATTTCCCCAACAGAGACACAAAGAGCATTAAAACCAAATAGAAGTACTAACTCTTCCTCAGTCTTTAAGGCTAAAAAAGAAAGTTTGGGCTGTGTTAAGCAAAATAAACAAAAAAGACACAGGAGAGACCAACCCAAATTAAAAGCAGGCATATACTGGTACTGGGTGTAACTCTTTCCAAAAAAAGCAAAAACAAAATAATCTTCAGGGAATTTACACATAGAAAAGAAAAATAGATTTTAGTTATCTACCATATAAATTAAAGTCTGAGTTCTAATGTCCCTCTTGGTTTATATTCTCTTCCAGAACTGTAATACAATATGATTTTAAGTGTGAGAGAATTATTAAAATTGGTAAATGTGTTTTAGTAAAAAACAAGATCAAAAACCTCTGAAAACTATTTTCTTTCACAGTCCATAGAATTATTCAGTGTATAGTCAATTATTTTGTTCCTTGTAGTGAATGGCTGAAAAATATATCATATTACAAAAAATGATTTAATACAAGTTAATCAGCCTTAAAAATTAAATTAGATTGATTTATCAAATTTTGCCAGAGGTAATGCTGAAAAAGAAACACTGGGGCATGGCTAATGCTTTAAGCAAGTCTGCCAGTGGTAGTAGGCTATGTTTTTATCTTACAGAAGGGAAGTACAAGAGATCCACTGTTCTTTGGACAAGACAATGGGATTAAGAAACCCTTACAAATTACTTCAGTGGGAAACCAGTACTACTACATACAAACCAAAGAAAATGTAAAAATTATTAGAGAATGTTCCAACTATCAACACAGACCAGTGGGTAATTCGGTTCACATGTAGCAGTCTACACAGCGCCAGGCATATTTCAGTGAGCTGATGGGCCACACAACCCTATGGATGTGCAACACTTTCCATTAGGATGGAATGGAGAGCCCCTCCTTTCTATGGAATAAAAGATACAATGCTTGGCCAACCAGCTCATAGGATAATTAAAGCACTACCTGAGCTGGAGAAAGTTGTAGTGTTTGGACATGGTCACCAGCTGATCCCTGGCCTATGTAGGAGGTATACATTGGATGAATGGACAAAGGAAATACAGTGTGTTTGCAATATGGAAATAGTCCCCCCCCCCAGTGCCCACAGCTTATACAGCTTCTTTTTACATTAAAATACTGCCACTATATACCTTTTTGACTGATCTGTATACCACGGTCACGTGATAAACGGCAGGGTCAGCCCAAGTGCTGAGTGTTCAGGTAGGAGGAGATTTCCTGTGTACTCAGGCTGTTATGGAAGGTGGATCATCCATGAATCAAGATGTGAATTCACACCTACTGTGTTATTTTTTAGTTACATGGGCATGGAGGAGGAGGGAGGGACTGGGCTGTCATTTAGGATCTGTATACATGCCCAAATGTGTGATGTCAATATCATGTGACCTGAACAGCTCAACTCAACAAGGAAATGTTCTCTCCAGCAATAGAGACAAAACTCAGCATGTACAGGAGACCTACTCTGACTGCCTCTTACCTGGCCTTGCCCAGAGTGATCCTGCAGGAGGGGAAGGATCTGTGCATACAGGATCAAAGAGCCTTTTTACACAATGCAGAGGATTAACCCCTTAAGTTGCACAGTGAGTATAACAAGCATGCTATTCTGCATATACAGACAGATTTTACTGTTGTGGGTTTAGTAACACTTTAAGTAGAGGAAGAGAATGTTCTGTTCTGAAAGGTCACTCAAACTGTGCATGCTTACTCAAGAAAAAATACATCTAAGAAGATACAATTAACACATCTAAAGATATCAATGGTGAAAACAAGGAGCTGTAAGATGAACTTTTGTAACCCGGAAATGTATTTAGACTTCAAAAGAATCAAGTCATCACCAACACAGACTGAGCATCTTCACTGTAAAGATAGTCAGCCTTTATATATCTTTGCCAAAAGAGGTGATGAGGACCAACACCATAAATGAGTTTAAATGATGATAATTAAGGTATCTTCTGCCATAAGTATTAGAATTAATGAATGGATTGATTGATCCAGGAGTTTACTGATGGAGACAAGAATGTTTTTGCACCAATGTGAGAAAAAAAAAGTGAAAGTGATCTTATTTTGTTTTGCCTTCCTTTGGACTAACAGCAGGAGAATAGGTTTGAAGCCTTCACCCAATCATAAATTACATGTTCTGGCTTTCAATATGCATGCCATTGATGCAGTTACCAAAATAATATTGCTTAGGGCTACATTGCAGGGCAATGATTATCAAGCTGATCTCTTATTTGTTAATATAAAACAGGACATCAGTTAGCTGTAGCAGCAAATCAGAATCCTCCTCCTAATGGATGGTATTACAGTAAACTGAAAATCTATTGGTTGCTATGGATTACTGCACTTTGCACAACATTTATGCTCTTTATGTTTTCTTACTGGTTAAACAAGTATGTGTGGCCGAATAATAATATAAATAGGGTATACTGCTATATTATTATTATTACTTTTATAGTCACATATTCGAAACAAACATATACAGGAATAGTAAAATGTTTAATTGGCAGCAAGCAGCACATTAGCAGTGTTTAACAAACAATTTTACATTGTTTTAGCAAATTTACCTTAAACCCCATATTAAAGTAATCCCATTTTTGTCTGTTTACCCAAAGCTTGTGCTAATGTTATGTTTCAGGTTATACCATAATCATCACATGATTTCAAAGCTCTTTGTGCTAGTGTTCAAAATCATGTTTTTTATTAGTCCAAAATGAATGTGATTTAGGCTGCTGTTCTAAGCCGCTTGAAAGTGAATTAGCATTCAGGGTCATTTGGATCACTGACAACTAATTCGTCCAAGTTACATTGCAGTTTTATGATGTGGGCTACTGGCAACTAAGCGCTTATCAACTAAACTAATTTTGCTTCTAGCACGGAGACCTCCGCCAGCTCCCTGAAGGTAGTTTGGCCCAGTCTACACACAGCTGCTCAAAGGTTTCATTTATAATACCATTTGTCTCCTGATTTACTGCTATTGTTTGGAAAATCCAAAATGTGCAAAATGTTTTGGTTTCGAGTAGCAGTGAAAACAGCTTCATTACAGTGTCTGGGGCTTAATAAAAGCAAAACCTCCGTACTTCTAAATTCCGGCCAATAATTAGCATTTAGCAAGCAGCGGACAGCAAATTAAATGCTGGGGAAAAAAAGTAACAGATTTGCATTTCATGCTTCAAAAATGATAATGGCTGTATTGCTGAGAATATTTTACCACACTGCCAATTCATAAAAAGTTATACTTTTGCATTACTCAAATGTTCCAAGAGATCTGAGTCAATAAGGCAGGGTGAAGAGCAGTAACCCAAAGCAATAAAACAGATATCGCCTTCCAGCTATGTGGCTACAATATTCAACAAAAATATTGGTCATTTGTATATAGAGACAAAGAGGGGAATATTGGGACTTTAGATGAGATGTAAGGGAAGATTTACGCCTCCATCCCTGTATAATTGCAAAAAGGGGGGGAGGTTGGGACTTTGAATGAGGTGTGAGCGGTGAGACCAAAACAAATCCATAAAGGTATAAACATATGTATGTTTAATACTAACCAATAAAAGGTGAAACATAATACAGTAAATGCATGGTGAGTAGATAATGCACAATTGATGATAATGATGACAGCATGGCGCACATAGCATTAGGAGATGTATAAACAATATTCCTCCATGTCGAGGGTGAATGGTTACACAAGATAAGGTCTAACATAGGGTAAAACCATCTAAAATTGTCGGTGTAAAATGGATGCAGCAAGGTAGACTCGACATGTTTCCTGGACCTCCATCCACTCATCGGGAGCAAATGCATCTATGTTCTGAAAAAAAGGGGGATGTAAGTAACCAACATGATTTGACTTAACGACCAACAGGGGGAATTAAGAATGAGTAAAAAATGGCTGGCCATGCCTTTAATCACTTCAATACCAGGAACTTAATAAGCCCCTTCCCGCCCAGACCAATTTTCAGCTTTCAGCAATGTCGCATTTTGAATGAAAATTGCGCAGTTGTGTGACACTGTACCCAAACAAAATTGCTATCATTTTTTTCCCACAAATAGAGCTTTCTTTTGGTGGTATTTGATCACCTCTGAGATTTTTATTTTTTGCGCTACAAATAAAAAAAGACCCAAAATTTTGAAAAAAGAAAGATTTTCTTTTTTTCTGTTATAAAACTTTGTAAATAAGTGAGTTTTCCCATTCACTGATGGGCACTGATGAGGCTACACTGACAGGCACTGATGAGGCAGCACTGATGAGGTGGCAGTGATTGGCACTGATGATGAGGCACTTTTATGCAGCACTGATAGGCAGCACTGATAAGCAGCACTGACAGGCATGGATAGGTGGCACTGATATGCAGCAGTGTTGGGCACTGGTAAGCAGCACCAATGGGCACTCATAGACAGCACCAATGGGCACTCATAGGTGTCACTGATGTGCACTGATAGGCCACACTGGGCACTGATAGGTGGCACTGATGGGCACTGATAGGTGACACTGGTGGGCACTGATGGGTGGCACTGATAGATGGCACTGTTAGGCAGCACTGCTAGGGAGCTACTAGCGGGCATCACAGATGGGCACTGTGTGTCACCCCTATTGGCAGTTGTCTGCCATACCTGGTTACCCTGGGTGGACTTTCTTGGTGGTCCTGGGTAGGCACCCCTTGTGGTCCTGGGTGGGCTTCCCTGGTGGTCACTGGTTGGGCTCCCTGGCAGTCCTGGGTGGGCTCCCTGGTGGTCCTTGGTGGCAATCCTAGGGGGGGCTGCCCTGATAAACAATCAGAGCAGACCCCCCTGTCAGGAGAGCCGCCGATCAGCTCTCCTCTACTTACGTCTGCAGACATGAGTAGAGGAAAAGCCGATATATTGCTCTTCCTGTTTACACTGTGATCAGCCGTGATTCGTCACAGCTGTTCATGTCCAGCAGGAAAAAAAGCCGTTGTGCGCCTGTGGGGGCACTCAGCCCGGTGATCGGTGGTGTAGCGTGTCAATCTGACACACCACATTTCAGATCATGTTAAAGAGCTTCTGTCAAAAGCTCTTTACCACATGAACAGCTGTCTGGAAATTGCACGATTTTACAGTACAGGGAAGCCCACTGACTCCTGGGAAATGATGAGTCACATATCCCAGGAGGCCAGGGGAAGCAGGAAGTGAGGAGAAAAGCCTAGGACCTATTAGGGGCAGATTACAGAGACCACCTAGCAACAAGCAACTTAGGGTGAATATCATTTTTTTTCCTTCAAAGGTAAGTCTATATAGGCAAAGGACTTGAATGATGTAAAAAAAATATTTCTGGGTGGAATTCCACTTTTAATAAATTATATGCATTGGATGATTAATGTACTGCCAAATATATGTGCATGTACCTATGCAGTGTAGTATGATTCTTTTCCAGCTTATTCAAGCAAGCAGTGCAAAGCTCAATGCTGATGCAGAAAATGTTGGGTAAATCAAATGACCAGTGGTTGGGGAGCAGTAAAAACGTACTCACCAATGTAAGCTACCCCCTGGTAAATCAATTCCAATATCTTACAAATAAGTGTTTCTCTAGTAAGCCATGTACCCATACATAAAGCCAGTGTGTATTAACTTACCCCTGGAATGGATCAATGTATCATATCTTCAATACTTAGTAACATGTGTATTTACTGTCTGAACTTAATTGTATATGAATATTGCTTAAAAAAACCCTTATGCCTAAAAAAACAACTTCAAATACTTGATCACATGAATGTAAATATAATGTATTTTTCCTAACATTTTAGAACTAATTCAGATCCATTGCTTCTGCTATGTGGACATTATCCGTCATGGTTTAGAAACCATTATAGATAAACACCAAGAGCTTTTGTTATTCTGTTTTAACAGCTTTACACATACAGTACACACTACTTTGGGTAGAGCTGAGTTTGGTTATTTGGGATATTGGGATATTTGAATTAATTTACTAGGGGGTAGCTTACATTAGTGAGTACATTTTTACTGCCCCCCAACCACTCCCCAAAGAAAGCAGAGGGGGGAGTGCATATGCTGCACTTACGATGCTTTGCATTACAGAGCAGCAAAAATGATATGCACGATTGCTTTCAGCGCCTCCTCACTGTCTGTCATATGCTCTCTGAAGAGCGATATGAATGTGGAACACTCTTCAGAAAGCAACTCTAGTGTAAACAAGCTCTAAGGGTGTTAAAAATATACACTCATTAAAATGTGTAAATGTTCACTTTAACCACTTCAATACAAGACGTTTATACCCCCTTCCTGCCCAGACAAATTTTCAGCTTTCAGCACTCTCACACTTTGAATGACAATTACTCTATCATGCTACACTGTACCCCAACAACATTTTTATCATTTTTTAATAACCTCTGGGTTTTTTATTTTTTGCGACATAAGTGAAAAAAGTGTGAAAATTTTGAAAAAAAAACACTTTTTTTAGTTTCTGTGATAAAATTTTGCAAATAAGTAATTTTTGTTCATAAATTTGGGCCAAAACCTATACTGCTACCTATCTTTGGTAAAAAATAACCCAAATAAGTGTATATTATTTGGTCTGTGTGAAAGTTATAGAGTCTACAAGCTATGGTGCCAATCATTGACAATTGATCACACCTGATGCACTGATGGCCTATCTCATTTCTTGAGGCACTGAAATGTCAGGAATGTACAAATACCCCCCAAATTACCCCTTTTTGAAAAGTAGACATTCCAAGGTATTAAGTAAGAGGCATAGCGAGTTTTTTGAAGTTGTACTTTTTTCCCACAATTCTCAAAAAAAATAAGAAATTATTATTATTTTTTTTTTTTTTTTGCACAAAATTGTCATAATAAGTTATTTCTCACACACAGCATATGCATACTTCCAATTACACCCCAAAATACATTCTGCTACTCTCCCTGAGTATGGCAATACCATATGTGTGAGACTTTTTCACAGACTGGCCACATAGAGAGGTACAAAATGCAGGGAGCACCGTCATGCATTATAGGAGCAGAATTTTCACATCTAAAACGACCTATTACACTTTTGAAAGCCCTGGAGCACCAGGACAATGGAATTACAAAAAAAAATGACCCCATTTTGGAAAGTAAACACCCCAACGTATAATCTATGAGGCATTATGAGTCTTTTGAATGGTTCATTTTTTTCCACAAGTCTTCGAAAAACGTGGAAAGAAAATGAAAACGTTTTTATTTTTACACAAAGTGGTCAATTTATAAGATATTTCTAACACATAGCATGTACATAGCAAAAATTAACCCCCAAAATATATTCTGCTACTCGTTCCGAGTATGGCGATACCACATGCGTGAGCCTTTTTCACACCCTGGCCACATACAGAGGCCGAACATGCAGAGAGCCCCATCAGGCTTTCTAGGAGCATGAATTACACCTATCACACTTTTGAAGGCCCTGGAGCACCAGGACAGTGGAATTACCCCCAAAATGGCCCCATTTTGGAAAGCAAACACCCAAGGTATATTCTGTGAGGCATGGGCTGCAGATAGGTACTCAGGTATTCTGATGGACTGCAGATAGGTACTCGGGTACTTTGATGGGCTGGAGACAGGTACTCGGGTAATCTGATGGACTGGTAAAAGGTACTTGGGTACTCTGATGGGCTGCAGATAGGTACTCGGTTACTTAGATGGGTTGGTGACAGGTACTCGGGTAATCTGAAGGGAGGGTGACAGGTGCTTGGGTACTCTGATGGGCTGGTGACAGGTACTCGTGTACTCAGGTGGGCAGGTGACAGGTACTCGGGTATGCTGATGGGCAGGTGACAGGTACTCGGGTATGCTGATGGGCTGGTGACAGGTACTTGGGTACTCAGATGGGCAGGTGACAGGTACTCTGGTATGCTGATGGTCTGGTGACAGGTGCTTGGGTACGATGATGGTCTGGTGACAGGTACTCAGGTACTCTAATGGGCAGGTGACAGGTACTCTGGTATGCTGATGGTCTGGTGACAGGTACTCGGGAACTCTGATGGGTAGGTGACAGGTACTCGGGTACTCTGATGGGCTGGTGACAGGTACTCGGGTACTCTGATGGGCAGGTGACAGGTACTCGGGTACTCTGATGGGCTGGTGACAGGTACTCGGGTACTCTGATGGGCAGGTGACAGGTACTCGGGTACTCTGATGGGCTGGTGACAGGTACTCAGGTACTCTGATGGCTGGTGACAGGTACCCGGGTACTTTGATGGGTTGGTGACAGGTACTTGGGTACTCTGATGGGTTGGTGACAAGTACTCGGGTACTCAGATGGGTTGGTGACAGGTACTCGGGTACTCTGATGGGCTGGTAACAGGTACTCGGGTACTCAGATGGGATTGTGACAGGTACTCGGGTACTCAGATGGGCAAATGACAGGTACTCGGGTACTCTGATGGGCTGGTGACAGGTACTCGGGTACTCAGATGGGATGGTGACAGGTAGTCAGGTGGGAAAAATATAAAAAAGATATATTGCTGCGCAGTGGCGGGCTGGTGGCTGACACAGATAAGTAATATACCAAACTTATAAATAATCTTAAGAAAACATGTGTAGCACCAAAAGTAAACCTACAGTGATGGGATGTGAATACTGTGGAAAACACATTGAAATAAAATCCAAAAAAGTGAATAAAAAAAAAAAATAATATATATATATATATATATATATATATATATATATATATATATATATATATATATATGTCCAATCTTGTGGATAGAAATCAACAAAAAAAACGACAATATAGATTTAAATGCACAGTCCCATGATAGGATCAGCAATATAAACTTATTGGTGAAAACACAATAGTTACATGCAGAAATGTGCACATAAATTTGGTGGTGACTTGAAAAGTGAAGAGGTGATCCAGTACAGTGCTCCAGAATCATGCACCACACCCCTGTGAATGGACACTCACCGGAAAAGCTGGCTGCCATTACAGCAGCAAACACGCACTCAGTGTAGATCCACCATCTGTTGTGCAGAAGGCTGTTCAGCAACTCGCACAATTTAGATGTAGCTGTAGTAAATAAAGCTCACCGGGAGCCAGATGAAGTCTCCATAGTGTAGTATTTATTGGAATTGTATGTTAAAAGCTAAAATAAAATGAATCATAAAAACATATGGCAATGGGTACCACTGCTGACCCGGTATTGGACAGTTCCCTGACATCAGCACTAGTGTAGCATGTAAATAAAAGGGCGCTCTCCCACTGTACCAATGTGTGTCACCATGAATTCCTATATATACACCTTAATCCAATATTCATAACATAATCAACTAATCAAAACTGAACAAAAAATTTAAAAAAAATCAAAAAAAGTCCATTGATGTTGGTGATATTCTTATTCAAATATAAAGTGCCACTTTTTTTGAAATTTTTGTTCAGTTTTGATTAGTTGATTATGTTATGAATATTGGATTAATGTGTATATATAGGAATTCATGGTGACACACATTGGTACAGTGGGAGAGCGCCCTTTTATTTACATGCATGATTTAAAGGGATCACACCTTTGAAGGAGTAGCACTCTAATATTTAGATTTCACATTTGAAGCACAGGATTATCACAATTTTAAGCTAAAGCACTACAGCCATTAGCGTGGCTATTTGTGTGAATATATAATATATTTTGGTGGTATTTGATCACCACTGTGTTTTTTATTTTTTGTGCTATAAACAAAAAAAAAAAAACGACAATTTTGAAAAAAAAAAACAATATTTTTTACTTTCTGCTATAAAACATATCCAATAAAAACATTTAAAAATCAAATGTCTTCATAAACTTAGGCCAATATGCATTCTACTACATGCTTTTGAGTAAAAAATTCCAATGTGCCTCAAGAGTCCCCACTGCCCCCCCATCAGAACAGAGATCTGCCTTGTCTACATAGGTAGATCTCCGTTCTGTGTGTATTACCAACAATTGGCGGGTGTCGGTGGACATTCAGTCCCTGGCATCCATAGATTGGCTTTTGCTGTAATTAATCCCAGCAGAAGTGGCCAGCTGTGGCGCATATGCCCCCTGTAGGCAGAAGTGCACAATCACTTACAGACACGGGATCCTGCACAGGAGGGCCACCCTGTAGCAGTAAATCTGATATGGGGTGGTCTGGAAATGGTTAAGGGAGCCCACATCTTGACATTTACAACACAGAAGTGTATTGTATGAATATGCTCAGCTTCTTTAGTACATCTGCCTCAAAGCATTTTGTTAACCACGCATGTTGCAATCTGATCTTTTATTGTAATAAAAATCATACATTGGCCAGCAGTGAACAAAACAACATAAATATATGGAGTCGATAAAATTAATTTAATAACAAAATATTCAAATCAAATTTTGGGGTGATGGGTGATATTGAGACTTGTGTGGCCAGCATGGAGAATATACTGGAAGTGGCTGTAGCAACCCATAAAATACAGAGCAATCAGATTCTAAATGACTGTTATGGGCAACGTTATCATGTCTTGTATGCGCCAGTCTTATTAAATGCGCCCTACTGATTTCCAAGCTTGCATTGCATTGGCATACTATGTAACCATCAGAGTTGCTTAAGACTTTCCTTTCCCGCCTTGATGCTACATGACACAGAAGGAGGAGTTTAATTATGCAGACATTATAATGCGCCTGGCAATGTTATCCACTTACTGGAGATAAACGACTGATTATCTGAAAATTGTCACTGAATGCGCTACGTGTGACAAAATACTTCTTCAGTCATTCGTTGTATCCTGTCTCACTGACATAAAAATGCTGCATCCGATATTCATTGGCTTTTCTTTACAATGGTTGTAGCCTTGACAGTTTAATTATAAACATTCACGTTTTACAGTCAATGTGCAGAATTCCATCACCATTACTGCCTCTGCATGCAAATTCCACTGCTATAAGAGATCTTTTAAAAGTAATGTGCTATTCTTAAGGCATATAGGTCTCTTAACATCAACGTAAAGTGCCATGGTCATTTAGGATTATGCTATTCTATTCAAGAAAAGCCACACGTAAAAACAAGGATTTACACAACCTAAACATTTAAGCATCAGTTACGTTATAACTACTACTTATTCTACTTGTAACTTCACGGTTATTACAAATAAAGGCTTCACACTGGGCTATAAAATGAAATCCTCTCAAAACACATTTTTGAAGTATGTGATGTAACAAAAAAGATTTATCGCATAGTTACTTTAATGAGACTTTTTAATGACTACATTTTAACATAGAGGCTATACTACAGGCACCAAAAGGTCCCTACTCTTACATTGCCACCTTGATAACCTGCTGGAGTCCTATTAAAAACAGTACTTAAGGGTATGAATGCAAGTGGACACTCTTTTCTGCCCCCCCATATGAAATATTGGATGGTTGAGCAACCAATGACATGGAATGTAAAATATGACATGTACAGTATCTTTGTTACATTAATTCATTTTTTGGTAGTATTTTAAATTCTATCTATACATGCGACAAACAGAAACGTTTACCCCTTCTAACTTTTATTTGTATCCATACAAGCAAACATTTTATGCATTTTTAAGCCTTTTACTGTTTTATTTTTTTACTTAAAGTATATCTAAACCCAAAGAAAAAAAACATAATTTATTACAGCTCACTGTTACTTAGATGTAATGGCTACATTATGTTTCCTTTTATACATTTTTTTTTTAAAGATTTCAGTTTAGTGCATGAAAAGTAACAGCATGTATTTTTTTTATAGTAATTTCAGAAATTGTATTTAGCCAAAAGAAGAAACTGATGGCAGCTATCTAAAGACTGGTAAGTTGCAAAATATTATATTTTTACCTTTGGGTATAGAGACTTTTCCTAAAGAGAATTGAAAACTGCCACTGCTACTTTCTATTTTGCAAATGCTAGTTGCCCACTAAATACCTTCTTAGTCCGCAACTTCACATAAGACTTGCCAGCATTACTTTACTTTTTTGATCTACAAGTTTATTCCAGGTCAGTGACTCATAATGGGTTGAAGGTGGAGGGTGCACATCGTCAGCTATAGCAGGTACTATATTCCTATTAGAAAAGGTTCACTGGGCTGATTTTCGGGTAGTAGTATATGGTTGACCATATATAAGGGAACTCTATGAAAACAAATATTGTGAATGCACACAAAATGCATTTAAATTATACATTTAACAAAAATGCCATAAAAAGACATCACAAAGCAGGACACGTATGCTTAATATAAGTCACCCTAGTAGCTAACTTAGTTCTCAAGACTGTACAGTGATCCAAAATGTATTAATGATAATATGATATGTGTGTGTATATAATATATATATTATCACTTGGCTCCATGATCCACATCTGGTGGGCATGCCCACTACTGCAACCATTCTGGAAGGAAATACACCGCTTGGTAACTCAAATTACGACATACACACCTGAGTACACACCGGCCCAATATCTCCTACACCACACACCCATACCACAATCAGCCTATAAAAAATCCTTGACCCTCCACCTGATCAATGCAGCCAAAATGTGTATCCCAATACATTGGAAAAAGAAAACTCCCCCAACCGTGCCAGAATGGCTTAAACATGTAGAAAGAACTGCCGAAATGGAAGTTCAATAATATATGGGCATGCTGGCGACACTTCACGGAAACAGAGGAATTCCGTACATTATCCGAGCAAGTTACAACGCACCTCAAGGGACAGGTGTAACAGTAGGCTGAGTATCTAACCACAATGCTCTCATGACATCAATCCACCCCCTCTTCCCCTCCTTACCCTCACCCCTTCAATATACCCATCAATTGCAATCTCTATGCAGACAGAAAACGACTCCAAAGATATAGCGAAGATCTTTGAAAACTTTTCTAGTCGATTCATAACAGTAGTTCCCATCTTGATATTTGACTACACTGACATACTCATACTTCCGTAATACACACTATACAGTGCCTTGCGAAAGTATTCGGCCCCCTTGAACTTTGAGACCTTTTGCCACATTTCAGGCTTCAAACATAAAGATATAAAACTGTAATTTTTTGTGAAGAATCAACAAAAAGTGGGACACAATCATGAAGTGGAACAAAACTTATTGGATATTTCAAACTTTTTTAACAAATACAAAACTGAAAAATTGGGCGTGCAAAATTATTCAGCCCCCTTAAGTTAATACTTTGTAGCGCCACCTTTTGCTGCGATTACAGCTGTAAGTCGCTTGGGGTATGTCTCTATCAGTTTTGCACATCGGGAGACTGAAATTTTTGCCCATTCCTCCTTGCAAAACAGCTCGAGCTCAGTGAGGTTGGATGGAGAGCGTTTGTGAACAGCAGTTTTCAGTTCTTTCCACAGATTCTCGGTTGGATTCAGGTCTGGACTTTGACTTGGCCATTCTAACACCTGGATAAATTCCCCCGACTTATTAAAACGTGCGGGTTAAAAAGTCAAAACATAAACAATTTTTTCAAACTTTATAGGTTATTCAAAACAAGGTGAAGTACTAACACAGGGTGAAAAACAACTAAGAAGTGTTTTTTAATGTCAAAATATAG